>PVIJ01021432.1:0-18500 GCA_004024925.1 Scalopus aquaticus | reverse complement strand
TATGGGAGCTCCATGTTTAGCAGTTTGAGGAATCGCCATACAGCTTTCCATAGTGGTTGGACCAGTTCACATTCCCACCAGCAGTGTAGAAGAGTTCCTTTTTCTCCACATCCTTTCCAGCATTTGTTGTTGCCTGTATTTTTAATGTGTGCCATCCTCTCAGGTGTGAGGTGGTATCTCATCGTGGTTTTGATTTGCATTTCCTTGGTTATAAGTGATGTTGAACATTTTTTCATGTATCTGTTGGCCATTTGCTTTTCTTCTTTGGAGAAGTGCCTTTTGAGCTCTTCTGCCCATTTTTTGACTGGGTTGTTGGCTTTGTTTTTGTTGAGTTGTGTGAGTTCCTTGAAATTTTTGTTATCAGTCCTTTATCTGATGTATTGTGTGTAAAAATCTTTTCCCAGTTGATAGGGTGTCTGTTAGTTTTGGTTAATGTCTCTTTTGCTGTACAGAAGCTTTTTATTTTGATGTAATCCCATCTGTTTATCTTGTCTTTCACTTCCTTCGCTTTGAGGGATGAGTCTTTCAAGATTTTGCTGAGATGTATGTTGTGTAGAGTTTTGCTACATTTTAAGTGTAACGTCAGTCAAAAGTTACAGTTATTTGTGTAAGTTATTTAAATAGGAATAAATTACAATTAAAAAGTAAGTACAACAGGAACTTACCCCAAATTATGCGATACAGTTTTTGAACATGATGTCATGATAAATTTTGTTTCGGAGTTGAGTTCAGTATGAGCTTAGAAATATCTCCTTCACTCAAGGCACAGCTAATAGAATTTTAAAATACTCAAAAAAATAAAAGAAGAAGAAGTCTGCTTGCTCTTCCTATCTAGTAATTAAAATTTGGTCATTTCTCTAGATCTAGTGGGTATGGAATGGTACAAATGGTTACCAGGGGTCTCTTCTGAGAGTTGAAGTATCCAAGGAGGGGGTAAAAGACTGGTTTATCCAGAAGAGTCTTGTGCTGTCTTATCTCCAACCCCAGTTTCCTCTCCTCCACTTCCCTCTTTTCTCTCCTAACTCCCCTCCCCTCTTCTTTCCCCTTCTTCTCTTCCTCCTTTTTCTCCTACTCATACTACTCTTTCCTCCCCCTCCTCTTCCTCACATACGCACTCTCTTTTTTCTTTTCCACCATGTTCCCTCTGCTTTCACTATTCATCTGGATTTGCTGCTCCACTTTAACAGTTCAGGCCTCAGTGTGGATGACATCCCCCTTTATTGATACAGTTGATACAGCTAGTTTGTCATTCTCTTATAGGTTTTAGTAAACCCAAAGGAAACACAGGGGCAAAGAGTATGGAGATAAAGCTTCTGCTTATAAAGTACAATTTTCTGTTTCTTATAATAGGAATGTATTCATAGACCCTTAAAAACAACAACAACAACAAAATATTGTCTTGGATGCTATAAAATTCCCAAATTTAAATCCCAAGGGAATAGCACAGATTAGCAGACAATTTGTCTAAATTCTTTTTGTCTTAATTATCAGTCTCCATAGAAAAAGTTTCCTGTTGACCACGAGAGTTTCTTATTGACCAAGAATTTTCTAATGTACATTTGATAACTTTATGGATTTTTTTCTCCGATATTGACTGTTCTTTTTATTTAAATATAGATCATTGTCTAGAAATTTAATCCCTATGGATTGCCCAATGTCTTCCCCAGATAGCTGTAAATTACTGAATGCTTATGATTTTATAGTCACATGTAGTCACATGTAGATTTGTATAGTCACATACCAACTGTCTTTCTACATTGAATTAACTCAATGTGAATTCCAGTTCACTCTCCAACATCAGTTATTTTTATCCCACACTGTGTGAGTTCACAGGTGGAACAAGAACTAAAACTTATTCTTAATTTTCTGCAAATGGAAAATGCACCCAAATAAACAAAAAATGTTGCATGTAAGATCTTTGTGTGTCCTAATTTATGGAGACAGTATGATTTACATCTTAGTGTGCCAAAACAAACAAACAAACAAACAAACAAAAACTTTAAATAGAATATGGCAGGTCCTCCAGTAACTTTATTTTGTTTGATACTGTTTCATTATAATGTTGATGAAGATAAAACAATGCTGGTCTACATTGAGCAAAACAAAGTTATTTGAGTACCTGCTCTCCTTATAAGTCCTTTTAATTATAGCTGAGGATAGTACTTACTGTATTAGTTCTCAGTTCTTAAACATTTCCTTGATTACTTAGGCAAATATAAGATCTAGTCTCCCAAATTGTATCTCAAACTATTTTTATCTTTCTTTTTTATTATTTTCCATAGCCTTTTATTCTATTGTGTCCACTCCCTTTCAAAGAGAAAACCAAATTAATATCATTTATATAGAAAAAAAATGTTTCACTTTTCAGTTCCTGCCTCAAAGGACATCCTGGGCTTCTTTTGTGTATACTTTGGTTTTGATGAAGCTTTGTAATTACCCCTTAGAAGGACCTTCCGTAACCTATTTCAGATTCTGTTGTATTTTATCATCTTCCCACCTCCAGAATAGTAAAGATTATTTAAATTCTTTCAAGTGAGATGTGCTCTCTAAACTCCCAAAGTTTCATTTTATCCTTTCAGATCCAGTGTTTTCAACATATCTTAATAGAATATATCATTTGATTAATGAGAATTATGCAGGCACAGAAATTGAGGATTAACTTGGGCTTAATTCCATTAGTCAGATCATATACTGACCCAGCTCGTGATGATTGGAATTACAGTATCTCTTACTATGCTTTGTCCCTGGTTTTCAGTTGTCAGAAGATGCAGTCCCCACAACATTGCATGGGCTCCCTTTGTCAGATATTTGACATGAAATATCTCAAACCACTTATATCTCAAAACAAAGCAGGGAATTTATTTGATGTTAATAAGTTGATAAGTGACTAACTTAGCTAGTACATGATGTTCTCAGATTTCCTGGTGCCTGTGTTAAGAGTGCTCTGCCTTTAGCCCTGGGGCTCCAGTGTTCTCCCAGTCTATGTAAGGCTCTGGCAATGGACTCACAAGTCTTCATCCTGATAAAGAAAAACCTAGTTTTCTTTATGTGGCTCAGTTTTTTTCATTATTTGAGACACAAGTCATGTCAAGATTTACTGTCTTGGTTCCAAACTCTTCCAAGCTCTTGGTTCCAAGCATGCACGCAAGTTAGGATCATCAGAAAGAAGCAGATGGAGGCACATCTTTAGCGCAAATGAAATTCCTGTTTCACTGAGTCATTTTTCATTAAAGGAAAAATGATAAGAACAAAGTTATAAAAGAAGTTTCCATAAGAAGCATCTTAGTATAAATCCTTATTATACAAATTCTTCTTTTATTTTTATGTAAAGGCCTGAAATCTATTTTCTCAGATGCAATGGGTCTCTTGTATTACCTGCAGCACAAGTCAAATCACATGGGCTAAATCATATATAAAGAACAAAGAAACTTCTTTCAGAATGGAATAGCACAAAATACATTCAAATATATATGTCACCATTTCACTTAGCAGATATCCCATTGGAAATATTTTAGTAGGAAAAATAGGACAAATAAGAAATATTCCTTAAATTAATAGCTCCGATAATAACATCCCTGTAAGTATGCTATAGCCATCCTTACTTTGCAAATGAGTAAACAAATTCTAAGATGCATTCATTTTGTTTGTCTCACATAGTCACCTATTAAGTAGAAGAATCAGGATTCAAGGTAAAATGTGAATGAATCCTTGGTTGTCTCATCAATATCACATTGTCTAGACAGAGCTAGAGATCAGGTCAAGGAGAGCACAGAAATAAGGAAATACTCTTTTGCATAAGCTCACGATGGCTTCCAGTTTCCTCTAAATTTTAACATGTAATTACCCTCTGTAACTACTACTGTTTTCAATATTTGCCAATACTGGTGCCTTTGAGTGTAAGCCTCTCAATCTCCAGTGATCATTTTTTCATGTGATAGATCAAGTTAATCAGATCCTACCACATATAAATAAACCATGCAATGTTTATTCAGAGAGAAAAAAAGAAAGAGTGATAAGAGATCATGAAAAGCACCCAATTTGGGCTTTTAGGTTTTATGGTTTAGATTCATCATTCTGTTTATTAAAATGTACACTGAAAGGAAGGGGGATTGAAAATGAAGAAACAAGTAGGAATGTGAGAAGTAAGAGAGTGCTCAGGATTGAGACTCTTTGCCACGACTGAAGGAGAAAAATGTATTTAAGTATGATTATTTTCTGTTTCATTCTCTCCTTCTCTGGGATCTGCACCTCTTTGCAAATGGAGCAGTGCACAGTTCCAGAACTAATACTCTCCTCCCACAAATCCTTATTGACTCCAGAAGGGCTCCCACTCCTGTCCTATCTCCAGTGTGGCATTACCCTCTCCCCCCAGGATACTGAGTTAATCCCCACTCTCTTGTCATGTGTGGAGAAGCAGAGGAAGATGTTGAGGGTAGGGGAGGATGCAATGACAAAAGGTAATGAAGGATCTGAGAGATAATCATTCAGGGAGAAACCTGTGGCCTAGATAGAAAGATAATGTAGGGAGATGGGGAGTTGGGGTTTTGTGTTTGATCAAGTGCGTGGGCCTGTGGTAACATGATGGAAACTTAATTTTTATTGTATTTATTTATTTTAATTTTTTTAATTTTTTAAAAAAATTATTTATTTATCCATACAAGCTGGGGTACAGGCCAGAGGCGTGGGGTGGCGAGAGGGTTCACCAGAGACAGAGTGGGGAGCAGAACAGGCAGATCAGAAATACACTGCTGAGGGGAGCAGCAGGTGAGGCAGGAGAGGTCTGCCCCACCATGTGGGATTCTCCCCGGCCGGGTGTTGAACTCGCATCATGCGCTGCTGACAGCTCCACAGTGCAGCGCTTAACCGCTGCACCACCAGGGAGGCCCTATTGTATTTTTTTAAAGATTTATTTTATTTTTGCATACAAGCTGGGGTGCCAGAAGTATGGGGCGGTGAGAGGGTTCACCAGAGACAGAGTAGGGAGCAGAACAGGCAAATTGAATGAAATACACTCCTCAGGGGAGAAGTGAGCGAGGCAGGAGAGGTCTGCCCATCACATGAGAATCTCCCCCACCTGACAATGAACTCATGCCAGCCTACAGCTTCACAGTGCTGCGCTTAACCCGTTGCACCACCAGGGAGGCCTTTTATTGTATTTGTTAAGTAACATTCTGCTTGTATTTTTTAGAAGTGTGTGTAATATGTCCTTGGCAAGGGAAGCTGATGCCAGTGACTATCTCAGCATTAGCAGTAAGCTATCAATAAAGCCTGGACTAGGGATTAAATTGGGGGCTTGCTGATGAAGATGAAGAACAAGGGACAAATGCATGCTCCCTGATAAGAACAAGTCGCCCTCTAGATTTAAGCAGAGAAAGTTAATGAGGAAGGACTTCAACATCAAAAATCACCCTCCCAAGTGAAATGGTGACATTCACAGCAATTAGGGGTTGATTTTAAAAGAAATTATGTGTGAGCATGAATACCCAGATAAGCTGGAGAGGAGAGATTGCCCAGGGAAGAAAATGCACATTGTCAACAAGGTAACTGGGGTAACTTGGGGCCTGCCCTTGTTTAGGTCCCACTGTTACTTTTCCTTTCCTCTTCATCTGTTTCTTGTACTTTCTCTTGAGCCATCTACCTTAGTATCTTCTACCTCAGATCTCTTCATTACTTGCCCTTGTTCTTCAATTATAAGTCCAAGCCAGTCTCACTTTTCTGTAGAATAAAGGATTTTTCATGACTGGTTGGGCTCATCAGTGCTCCTGGAGTGCTGTATGTTGAATTCCTAACACCCAAAGTGACCGTATTAAGAGGTGGGGTCTTTAAGAGTTGCTTAGGTCGTTTGGGGATCCTCAAGAATGACACGAGCGTTCTTAATAAATAGACCCCACAGGTCTTCTGAACTCCTTCCAATAAGTGAAGACACAGGAAGAAATGTGCAACTAAGCAGAAGGCCCATGCCAGCACCCTGATCTCAGACTTCCAGACCCCACAGCTGTGTGAAGTCAATTTCTGTTGTTTATAAGCCACCTGGTCTGTGGTATTTTGTGTTAGCAGCCTGAATACTAGGATAGTTGGTGTAGCTCTCCGCAGCATCTTTTGTAGCATTGTTCTTAGGCCATTGAGAACAGACCCTCCTGCAGCAGGAGGCCTGGTTTCACCAGTCAAATCTATGGGAAATAATTCATTCTTTGCTAATAAGGGTTTGACATCAGACTTGGCAGGGAAGCACTAAGGACTGGGTCAACTTTAGCTCATGCATATAAGTTCATTCACAATTTGTTAGCAAAAGCAATCTCAGCACCTTGAGTTAATTATGAGATTAAGAGAGAGAAAAAAGAAAGGAAAGAAGAACAGAGTCCAAAGGGGCATACATAATAGGAGGGACAGAGACAGAGAGAGCAAGAGAAAGGAGAATACTGTTAGCAAGTTTGGAATGATCTGGGTGGTCAATAATCTCTGCTCAGCTTCTCTGCTGTGGTAAAATTCAAAATAATATAGGACGGCGGATATGATTCTTAAGGTAGACAGGGCAACTCTGAAACCACTTCACTTCCCTGGTCACAGATGAGCACTGCAATCACAGCAGACTGGGAATATTATCCTGATGAATAACATTGTCTGTGTCACAGCCTCACAAGTAGGGTGGGAGATGTGGAGAGGGTCTGCACATTAGAAACTTTTATGGAATCAGGAGGCTTTTGCCCAGGTCCTGCTGCTTTGAAAGCAAACATCTTCTCCCAGCTTTGCAGAGGTAATGAAGCTGTTAGGGCACTATTCAGGGCTAAGAAAGGACCAGAACCCATCATACCCACAACAATGGGCTTAACCTTGTTACTAGGTAAGAGAGAGCTCCCTTCCCACCTGCCCCAGCTCCCAGTGATGTTTTTCCTTGATGGAATTGATAGAACAGTCAGTTAATGAAGTCACATACCATAAATCTCCAGAGAGGCAGACAAAGAAGAGGAAGAGAAAGAGGGGAAAGAAATGGAACTGCAACAGAATAGAAAGAATGGACAGGTATGAGATTGAGATTGCAAAAATGAAGAAAGGAGAGGAAATGTGAAAAGAAAAAGAAAGAAAAGAGACTCAGTAGTGAATAATCAATGAGGGAAGAGTAAAAATAGAAAGGGAGGAGGGGGTTAAGAGAAAAGAGAATTTAAAGAAAGAAGGGAGAAGTAAAATTGATCTGAAATCACACCTGCTGAGGACTTAATGACCCTTTTTCAGCCTCCTATTTATTGGCTCAAAATCCTACTTTCCTGTCTGCTCTTTGTAACATGGACAGACATAGAGTCATGTATTTCTCAACAGAGTTTCTTGTCACACATCGGGAGACTTCTTAGATCTGGGTTCCACATTTTCCTTTGTAAAAGGATGTTTTCTTTCAGATGTTGGAAACAAAAAATGGCATCCTTTCTTGGCATTGGGGGGACAGAGCTTAATAAACTTACTAGAATTTCTATAATAAGTCAGGATGCATCTCTTTACTCTTTTACCATCCACAAGGGGCCTCAGTGAAGGGCACGATATTAGAGTAGAGAGAAAGGCGTACTAAATCGGCCTCAAGTAGAGCTCTGTGGCCTTGGTGCAGGCGTGGAGTCTGAACACTGCACAGTGCTGCTGACCTCCAGTCTCCCTCAGCGTTGCACATGTCTTCTTGTGGGTGGCCACAAGAGCCTCACACTGCCCAGGCTTCCCCACATCTGTGTACTGCAGTGTGGGTGCCCTGTTGACCTGCTGTCCACTCATGTGCTCTCTTTGGGGACCATCCATAAAGAAAAAGAACTGGAGGAGGACACAGAGGTGAATAGGGAATCAAAAAAAGGAGCAATTAAAGGAGAACATCTCTCAATTAGTATCGCTCCACACTGGCCACCGACCATAGCAACTCTGACTCTGCTGCACCTTTCTTCTTTTTGGGTGCATTGCCCAAAATTGCCTTTTCCTCTTTTGTGCCCCATATTTTCCAACTTTTTGTATCTTCCTCTTATTTTTTCTTTCTTTCTCTGTTGTTCTACTTTGTGGATCTCAATGTTTATTAGTCTCTGTGTAACATACTGTGAAAGATACAAAGAATTTCTGGTGGTGCTCTGACTTCTAGATGTTCATGGTCCAGTTGGTGAAACAAAACTAATAAACATGACCCATTTAGCAGACAATATTCTGATGCTAAGATGTGTGAAGGAAATATGAAGCAAAGGGTGTAATTGTATTGTCTTTTGTGCTTCTGGCTATGAATGCAACTGCCCACATTCTCAAACAGCTAAGTGGCTCTGGGTCAAGATTGAAATCCATTTCATTCAGCCTATTAAGGACTACTCAGAGTTTAATGTGTCAGCAAAAAGAGAGGCTGGTACATATTCTCCAGAACACATCACCAGGGCCAGACAGAGCATTGGAACTTATTTTGAAATGTAGGTTTGACTGATGGACTATTTTATATTATTAGAAAGAGAAGGCTCTCCAATTTTCATTAATTCCCCCTCTTTTCTATAAATTAATGTGTGTGGGGGAGAGGAGAAAGGAGGAATTGCAATGAGTGGATAATGAGGAAGTGTACACACACTAGGATGCTTTTTTCCCTCCCACCTACTTGATTTAACAGGTAGGTTACCAGGGTAATTTGTTCTGCCACCCAGCAGTCTGCATGTTGCTTTCAGAGTTACTAACCAGAACAAAGACAGAAATCCTGTAATTTTCATGGGAAACAAAACAATTTCTAGATAGACCAGAGAAGAGAGTAGACCAAATAAATCCCGCATTCTCTGGCCATGGCTCTAAAATATGCCAGAAGAGGGTCCAGAGGTGAATTTTAGGCATCTAATTTCCTTCATATTCCAGCCTAACTCATGCAACCACCAAACAACCTCAAACTTTAAACTAGAAACTCAGATAGGAATAGATGTAAGGCATAGAGGAAGAACAGTTTTTCTTGGTGACTATAGGTTTGTGGGGAGGGAGGAAGGTTTGCTTCCCAGTATCATCCTAAATCTTTATCTTAAGGATGTACTAAAAACTCCCAGTACTTTTAATGATGTGTATTTCATTAGATTTATGACTTTCAGAAAATAGGTCCAAATCTTTGGCATCAAGTACAACTAAAAAGTAAAAACCATAAATCATAAATATCCGACATTCCAATGCTGAAAATATGGATGGTTCAATTTTAAGTATAACTTTCATTTTAATGCACTGTTGCTGACCTAACTTTGTCAAGAGCTATACTATATATCTATATAACACAGAATTAGAAATGGTTGAAGTGGCTCAAAGAAATTTCATTTTCTGTAATCTGAAAACAGAACCCACCATCATTTTTGAAAAAAAATTGAGGGTCTATAAATGACCACTTATTAATTACAGCTGTGTTCTCATATAATTCCTAAATTTCACTATTCTAAGAATTAAGCCTCCTAAGTCCTCTTATATAAGAACCAATATCTCCTCTTTCTAATATTTTTTTAAACCAAGACTGTTTTTAGAGAGTTGGTTTTCTTAGACCTACAGTATTTATCCAAATCAAACAAAGTGCTTTGAAAATGAAACTGAAGATTTGTTTTCAATAACCATGTTTATCCATGCATTTGCAATTCATCTCTAAAATCCAGTGTAATAATTTTGGCCTAGGAAACAAAGGTCATGTTCACCGCCACACTAGGAAGGGGCTTCATGATGTTCTGTAGAGGTTTCATGGGGCAAGCAGCTAAGAGAGATCAGGATTATCATAATTGGACCCCAAAGGTGTGAGGAAACAAATGCTTTGCTTTCCCAAAAGTAAGATGACCTCATCCCCCCTACCTTTCCACCTCCACCAAGAGAGACAAAGAAAATAGAGGTTAGAAAACCCAAGCAAATATTTCAGTAAAATTCACTCTGCTCTCCTTGTGCAAAATATCCACTTTTATCGAAGCCCAAGAGATTTCACCTTTGGATAATGTATTTAGCCTCCAAGCTAATCTCCCTGCCTCTTAGCCAAGTGACAGATTGATTTTAAGATATTAGATAGAACCATATGAAATTACCATTTCAGTAGGTCAAAAACTGTCAAATATCAGCAATTTCATATGGTTCAACTGGATTCTTCATTTATTCAGTATGTTTCCTCCTTGCACAAAACACTATAAGGGCTCACTGATAAATTATGGATTAAAACCAAGAGGGCACAATGTAGAAGCAACTAAAAGAAGCAGATAAAGAAGATGCTATGCCTCTGTGTCCATCATATCTTCTCTTTATGTTGCAAATTTTACTACTGAAGTGTTTATTTTTCTCTTATAATTATTCATCACTTCTATATACTCCATAATTTCAAGTTTCCTTCAAGTGCTTGTGTACAACCCACATTAAGCAAGAGACCCTAAAAATATCATACTTCACTGAAACTTCCTTTCCAAGAATATACCCTCAAATTTATGACTGTGCTTTACTGAATAATATCATATGCATGGACATATACTGCTTTATAGACAATGTTATTTCAGTTGTCAGTACTTTTTTATGTCTGACTAAACCTTAGGCACTTTTAGGATGAAACTAGCTTAGCTATTAGTTAATTAAGCTTTTTGGCTCCAACTACCCAACTACCTGGAATAATTCTCAGACCCCAAAACAGACCACACTAGTTAAATCAACCCTTTATCACTAGTTTATTTCTGTGCAGTAACCACGAAGTGCCAATCTAGATATTGTGAGCAGCCTTTAAATAGCAACTTCCTTTCCAACTCTCTGGGATGGCAATTTGTGAGTACATATTGTTCCAGTAAGTACTGGTTATGGGTCATAAAAGAAAGAAAAATAGCACAACAGTAATCAGCCAGACTCTCCTTTCCAAACCTACCAACACCGCTGATTGTTCCAAATCATTACTTACCCAATCCATCTGTTAGGAAAGTGGCTGGCTAAAGACACACACCAGGCACCCAGAAAATTACTACTATTGGGGATGATGAAGCATCATCACAGTAATAATAGCCAAAAGTCATTGAGTGCTTACTATATGCCAGGCACCATTGTAAACGCTTTATCAGCCTTATCTCATTGATTCCCAACCAACCCTTATGGGCCTCATGTGTCTTTAAAGTAGAGGGAATTGAAGCAGAGTGTGATTGGCAAACCTACTCACCCAAGCTCATTCCTGAGGAAGCGGTAGAGCGTGTACAACATGTGCCATAGCAGCCTCCTTGCGTTGCATTATTTCTATAGATCAAAGTATCTTAATAAATCATGGAGTCCTACTCTGAGACAAATGAGTTGTCCAAAATCACACAGCCACTCACTGAAAGAGCTAGGACCAAAATACACTTAGACTTCACTTTTAGTTGACTTCTAACCCAGTATTGCTCCAACTAAACTCCACTGTGGTTGATGGATCAGAAGAGAAGAGTGAAGTTCAGGAGGACTGGGAATTCTACACTGGTCATTGATAATGGTCCATTATTTAAAAAACTTCACTATTGAGCCACTGGTTTCTTTAGATCATAGGAGAAATCTTACCCTAACACTAGAAAAAAAAAAAATTGAAATTTGAGACTTTACTCTGTAGCTGGCCCTGCCTTTCTTTTGGAACCATATCAGTTTATAAATATACACTATTCATATGTAATTTTCCTACTGAGTATGGGTTTCCAATAACCTTGCAGGGAGTTGTAAAAAAATTGTCCACAAATGGAATTTCTCCAGATATAATGGGAAAACAGCCTACAAGTGATTTCACTACATTTCATGTTTCCAGAGAACTGGGAAAAGTTGAAATGCTTTTCAAGACAAATACAGTAGTAAAAAGACACCAAAGTTGAGTTGTCTTGTTGTGTAGTTTTGGGAGATTTTACCAGTTTAAGAAATAAATGCAGACAAATATTAAACCAAGAACAGAAAAGCATCCTAGTTCTAGCATTAGCTGTTGTTTTGGACTTGATTGCTTATAAACTACTCATTAGGAGTCTATTTTACTGTTCCTGGACCTCAGAAATTGAACTGACCTTGTAGATCTTCCCTTTGACTTTGGAGAGAAGGGTTGGAGCCTCTGTAAAGGAAAAAAATACACTTCTCCACATGTCTTCTTTCCTCTCACAAATACAACAACACCTCACTTCTAATGCCCAATGTGCATGTTTTTCACACATGAAGCAATCTTTATCCACCAGCTGGGTGTCCTACAGCTGAACTCAGTTCTGTCACATCTACCTGGAGATAATATAAGATTCTACAGTTTCAGTGTTCAGTCCTACAAGATTGTTCCAACACCCAGAAGTCAATGCATACAATCCTAAGTCCAGTTTGTTACCTGTGTCTCTGAACCCACCACGTATGGATCGGAGATGTCCTCAACCACCTCTTAGATTTAATTTGCTACAGCAGTTATCCAACTCAGAGAAACCTTTTAATTACTGATTACTGGTTTATTATAAAAAGATATAACTTAGGAGGAGCCAGATGGAAAAGATGTACAGGGAGAGGTTATGTGGGTGGGCAAGTGGATCATGTGCCCTCTCTGGGTAGCCACTCTCCTGCCACCTCCACATGTTCACCCACCAGGGAACTCTCTGAACTTCATCCTTTCGTTTTTAATGGGAGCTTCCTTCCCTAAGTAAGATTGATTAGTGCATGCGTCAAAGATGATTAAACTCAATCTCTAGCCCTCTATCCTTCCTAGAAATCTGGGGCAGGACTGAAAGTTCCAATCTTCTAGTTACAAGGTTATTTCCCCTGCAACCCAGTCCACCCTTAGGTGCTTTTCAAAAATCACCTTGATAACATAAACTCAGATGTGGCT
Organism: Scalopus aquaticus; assembly: GCA_004024925.1. Taxonomy (NCBI): domain Eukaryota; kingdom Metazoa; phylum Chordata; class Mammalia; order Eulipotyphla; family Talpidae; genus Scalopus; species Scalopus aquaticus. The sequence continues at coordinate 5,725 of PVIJ01021432.1, read as the reverse complement.
GAAAAGGGCTTGTTACGTTATAAATAACAAGTCACCTTTATTACTTCTATCACTTAGGAAAATCTAAGAGTTTTATTGGCTCTGTGATAGAAATAATGTGGAAGACCAAGTAGACATTTCTTATAAATCACAATGTTCCAGTTCCCATGCCGGGCCTCTCTGCCCATGTTCCCCCGTGCTCTGTGTGACACTCCCTGACAGCCAGCTCTCAGGACCTGCATTGCTGCTCTGTTCTGTTCTCTAGACAGGCCTCTCCACTTCTTGCTCACTCACTGTGCTCTTCTGTTCTCCACATCCCTCCCCACGTGCAAATACTGCACAAAAAGAAACCACAAAATACAAGCACAGAATTGTCAAAGTTTCAGGGAGTTAACATTGTTTTCTGAATTCTGTGTTCTACTCTTAATTTTGAAAATGAACACTATGGAAAGTCAATTGATAGGCTTCATTTTCTTCATCTATAAAGTGGGGTCATGGTACTGGCTCTTCTCTTAAAGATCTCTGTGAGGGGGTGCACCGTAGAGAACAAGCTTCACGTTAGTGAAGAGCTGCTCACCCCTCACCTCCCAAGTGGTGTGAGAGCTGAGCGGGTGGGCAGTGAACTGAGAGAACAGCACAAGGGAATGAACCTTCCTGGCTGTGATGACCAGCATCTTAATGAGATTTCCTACATGGACACCCATCCTGCATTTTGTTTTATCTCATTTTAATTGAAAGCTTAGGAAACACTTCATGCTTCATAAATGTTCTGTTATTTTCAGATCAATCTACTATACTGGAAAACTTAATAAACAAATAGATAATGGTCCTGCTGAGTTGTTCAGCATTTCTGATTCACATCACACCAGCTTCACGCTCTGTCCACCGAATCTTGTCTTGTGTTTGTGTGTGTGTGTGTGTGTGTGTGTGTGTGTGTGTGTTTCAGACATCAATTTTCAAAAAGACATGCTCTGCTGCAGGAAAGGGTGGTAAAGATGAGAATAATCCCCCTTCTGAACTGCTTCACATTTGACTGGTTTTTGAGTTACCTGTAATGTCCTAAGGTTGACATTTTTTTTCCTCCAAAATAAATAACCCAGATAGGATTGTTTTCTCCATTCAGGTTTTTTTTTCTTTCTTTTTTTTAAAGAAATCAAGAAATGTATTCTTGGAAATTTGCCTCCAGGCACATATGTGATGTGTCATTCTGGTTTATTATAATCAACTCCTGATGGCCCAATGTAGATGGCATGTAAGCTGTGAGTAATTGAAAGCACCTGCCATGGTGTTCTAGTCTTGCTACCTCTACATAGTCCACCTTAAAAAAGTTTGGAAATTCATAAGAGGAAATATATTAAATACACAAAATGAGTTGCTATTGATGAGGTAGGAGAACTCAAAATACATATTATTCTTGTTCTAATCTGACAGAACTAGTTGCAAAACCCACTATCTCCTTAGTTTCAAATTCCCTTAAAGGGAAATTTCTAGGCAATAGAGAGAAGGAATCAGTTATTCCTCGAGTGTAGAAACTCTATCTTATTTAGTATTTATTAAGAGTAGAAAACTTGGCATAGTGTCTAGCATGTAGTAAAAACAAGTATGACAGTAGGTGATAAAGATGTGTATCCATGTGTCTAGACTAGAGGTGACACATAGTAACTTATTGTTAAATAATTATCATGCTTTTAGTAATGAATAAATGACAGTTCTACCCTTCAAAGTCCCAGATTAGTAGAAGGCAGTTTACAGTGATCTACTACCTACTCCTCTAGATAGACTTTCTTGAATCGCAGGATTCAGGGTTTCATCAATATAATGCTGACCATTAGAACTTCATTCAAAACACTGAAAGTACTAGGGACTCAGGATGAGGGGATTCTAACCTCAGTGGCCTACTTCAAATAGAACTGGTACCAGAAACACTATCCTTCTCTTAAGTCCATGGCACTTTATTTTTTTTTTTTAATAAATGTCTTTTGAAATGGCATTGTATTGTAACATTTTTGTCTAACTTATATTCAGAGTGGAGTCCTAAAAGACATCTCTAAGGCTGTTATCATGGAGTGTATTGCATATGTTTTATTTGATATATTTTATGGTTTAGGTCTTACATGCAAGTCTTTCCTAAATTTATTTTAATTTTGGAATTTTAATTATGGAAGATTGCTGCTTTTCTATATCTGTGCATGTACATGCAAGACTTTAATCCATTTTGAATTAATTTTCATGTATGGCATAAGATAGTGATCCACTTTCACTCTTTTACAAGTGTTTGTTCAGTTTTCCCAACTCAATTTATTGAAGAGATTTTCCTTGATCCAGTGTATCCTGTCAAATCCTTTCTCATAGATTATTTTTTCATAGATGTGTAGTTTTATATCTGGGCTCTCATCTCTGTTTGATTGACTTATGTGTCTGTTTGTATTCCAATACCACCCTGTTTTTATTACTACTACTCTGTAATATAGTTTGAAATCAGGACACATAATACCTCCATTTTTGTTCTTTTTTCCTTGGACTTATTTTTCCTATCTGGGGTCTCTTGTAGTTCCAAATGAATTTTGTGATTGTGTGTGTCATAGTCCTATGAAGAACACTGTTGATATTTTGATAGGTATTACATTGAATTTGTATATTGTTTCAGCCAATATAGCCATTTTGGCAAAGCTAATACTTCTAGTTTATGGCACAGAATATCTTTTTTTTTAATGAGTTATAGATGGTTTATTAGACCTAGAAAGGTTGTAGGAGAGCCAAGTTCAAGCCCCTAATTTATTTTTTAATATTATTTTATTTATTTTTGTTATTCGTATCTTTTACATTATTGTGTGGTCCCCATAAGTTACCTACCACCTGTTCACCCATGGAACCATCACCCCCATGCTCTCCTCTTCCCCCCTCTTGAGCCCTTCCCCTCCCCTCCTTCCCTGCTGAATGTCTCTTTTTATTTGGCTCCCCTATATTCCTGTTCTAAGTGAAACCATTCAATAATTTTCCCTTTCTTTCTGGCTTATTTCACTGATCATGATCCCTTCTAGATCCATCCATGTTGCTGCGAATTGCATGTGTTTGTCTTTTTTGAATGCTGAATAGTATTCCATTGTGTATATGTACCACATCTTTTTGATCCAGTCATCTATTTTTGGGCATCTGGGTTGTTTCCATATCTTAGCTATTGTGAACAGTGCTGCAATAAACATGCAGGTGCATGTATCCTTTCGGATTAGTGTTTTTGTGTCCTTTGGGTAGATTCCCAGTAGTGGTATTGCCGTGTCATATGGGAGTTCCATTTCTAGCAGTTTGAGGAAACGCCATACAGCTTTCCACAGTGGTTGGATCAATTTGCATTCCCACCAGCAGTGTAGGAGAGTTCCTTTTTCTCCACATCCTCACCAACATTTGTTGTTACCTGTTTTTTTAATGTGCACCATTCTCACTGGCATGAGATGGTATCTCATTGTGGTTTTCATTTGCATTTCCCTGATTATAAGTGATATTGAACATTTTTTCATATACCTGTTGGCCATTTTCTTTTCTTCTTTGGAGAAGTGTCTTTTTAGCTCTTCTGCCCATTTTTGACTGGGTTGTTGACTTTGTTTTTGTTGAGTTGTGTGAGCTCTTTGTAGATTTTTGTTATCAGTCCTTTATCGGTTGTATTGTGTGCAAGATCTTCTCCCAAGTAGTAGGGTGTCTGTTTGTTTTGATTATTGTCTCTTTTGCTGTACAGAAGCTTTTTAGTTTGATGTAGTCCCAGCTGTTTATCTTTTCTTTCACTTCCTTCACTATGGGGAAAGTGTTTTTAAAGATTTTGCTGAGATGTATGTCATGTAGAGGTTTGCCTATATTTTCTTCTATAAACTTTATGGTTTGAGGTCTTATATTCAGGTGTTTTATCTATTTTGAATTGTTTTTTGTGCATGGTGTGAGGTAGTGGTCTGGCTTCATTTTTTTGTACGTAGCAGTCCAGTTCTCCCAACACCATTTATTGAACAAACTAGTCTTGTTCCATTGCATATTCTTTGCTCCTTTGTTGAAGATTAGTTGTCCATAAATATGTGGATTTATTTCTGGGTTTTCCATTCGATTCCATTGGTCTGTGTGTCTGTTTTTGCTCCAGTACCATGCTGTTTTAATTATTATGGCTTTGTAGTATAATTTGAACAGGGAGTGTAATCCCTCCATTCATATTCTTTTTAGTCAGGAGAGCTTTGGCTATTCGTGTTTTTTTTTTTTTGTGGTTCCATATGAATTCCTTCAATATCCGTTCTATTTCTTTGAAGAATGTCATTGAGATTTTTATCGGGATCACATTGAATCTGTAGATTGCTTTTGGTCGGATGGCCATTTTGATGACGTTGATTCTTCCAATCCATGAGCAGGGGATGTCTTTCCATCTTTTTGTGTCTTCCTCTATTTCTTTTAACAGCGTCTTGTAGTTTTCTTTGTATAAGTCCTTTACCTCTTTTGTTAGGTTTATTCCCAGGTACTTGATTTTTTTGGTTTTGATTTTGAAGGGGATAATTCTTTTGATTTCTTCTTCTTCAGACTGAGTGTTTACATATAGAAAGGCTACTGATTTTTGTGCATTGATTTTGTATCCTGCTACGTTACTGAATTGGTCTATAGTTTTGAGTAGTTTTTCTATGGAGTTTTTGGGATTCTCTATGTATATAATCATATCATCTGCAAATAGTGACAGTTTAATTTCTTCCTTACCTATTTGGATTCCTTGTATGTCTTTCTCTTCTCTTATCACTCTCGCTAGGACTTCAAGTATTACTTTGAAAAGCAATGGTGAGAGTGGATATCCTTGTCTTGTTCCTGATTTTAGGGGAAAGGCTTCCAGTTTCTCACCTTTGAGGATAATATTGGCTGTGGGTTTGTCGTATATGGCTTTTATTATGTTAAGGAATGTTCCTTCTATTCCAAGTATTTCAAGGGCCTTTATCATAAATGGATGTTGCACTTGGTGGAATGCTTTCTCAGCATCTATTAATATGATCATATGGTTTTTATTTTTCTCTTTGTCCATGTGTTGGATTACATTGATTGATTTTCAGATGTTGAACCATCCTTGTGTCCCTGGAATAAATCCCACTTGGTCGTGGTGTATTATCTTTTGGATGCATTGTTGGATCCTGTTGGCCAAGATTTTGTTAAATATTTTTGCATCAGTATTCAGTAGGGAGATTGGTCTGTAGTTTTCTTTTTCTGTGTTGTCTTTATCTGGTTTTGGTATTAGAGTAATATTTGTTTCATAGAATGTGTTTGGCAGTACTCCTTCTTTCTCAATTTTTTGAAAGAGTTTGTGTAATATTGGGATTAGTTCAGTTTTGAATATTTGGTAGAATTAGTTTATGAAACCATCTGGTCCTGGGCTTTTGTTTTGGGGAAGAGTTTTGATGACTGGTTCAGTTTCATAGCTTGAGATTGGCCTGTTTAGGTGTCCTATATCTTCTTTACCTATTTTTGGGTGGCTGTGTAGTTTCAGGAATTTATCCATTTCCTCTAAGTTGTTGAACTTGTTTCCATATAGCTGTTTATAATGATCTCTGATTATTCTTTTGATTTCTGCTGTGTCCATTGTAATTTCTCCTCTTTCATTTCTTATCCTGTTTATTTGTGTGTTCTCCCATTTTTTCTTTGTGAGCCTTGCTAGAGGTTTGTCTATTGTGTTTATTTTTTCGAAGAACCAGCTTTTGGTTTCATTGATCTTCTGTATTTTTTTTTTTTTTTTTTTTTT
>PVIJ01021431.1:0-18507 GCA_004024925.1 Scalopus aquaticus | reverse complement strand
TATCGAAGGAGCAGCTCGGCACCTGGACCCAATCATGGGGTCTTAGGCAATGGAGAGGTTATGTCTGCAGGCATATCTTAAGAAAGTTATAGGTCTAACTTAGAAAATATTTGTGAGTTAAAGTAGTTTCGGGAAGAGATGTCGCCTCCTGGCTACCTAAGGAACTCTTCCTTGAAGGTCCTAGCACCGTGCTGCGCCTCAGGCAACTCGGGCAAGCCAGGCGCGTCAAGGGCTGGAAGTAATAACAGAGAAAACAGACTCCATTTGATGAAAGCAATACTCTAACAAGTTCTGTTTTACTCTTTGTGTGTTTTTGCAATTTACAAGTATGTGGTATACAAGTGGTACTTATTTAATTGCATTACAGTATTAATCTCCTTTACCCCCAATTAAATGAGGGCAGGGGAAAAAATAAGAACATGACTTTCCTTCTATGACACCTCTAGATCAGTGTTTCTCAAAATGTGGTTTTTGGGCCACATTTACAAGCAGAAGTTTGTTTTCTTAATTCTGTCCAGTGTCAGCTCTAACAACAACTGTCAAGTCATTGATGTTCTTCATTGGTACTCTTTTGCTGCTGCTTTAATTTTTTTCATGTGCTCTGTGCCTGTTCCTCTTAAGCTACCCAGAGGTCTTCTCCATTTTCATTCAGTGCTCTGTTTTATATACTTCAACCCATTCCTTCTTCACTGTTCCTGCCCCTGACTTTTGTCACCTGTAATATGAGGCTAATGTTTTCTCATGGTAATTTTGAGGACTGCATGACAGTAATGCATCTAAGGTAGATGCATCTTAATAGGATGCCTGGCACTGTTGTTATTGTACTGATGTATTCTTTTCCTAATGTGCCTCTCCTCATTTATTTGATTATAATTGAAGCCAGATACTACCATTTTCATTGGCTAGGTAGAAAGTAGTGAATTTATTGCATATCCAAATAAAATACATAATATGTCATGTATTTCTTAATTTTCCATCTAAAAAATAGTAATAATCACCTAAGAAGGGTGGTATATTAGAATAAAATAAATTGCAGCACTAAGAAGATTTACCTAGTGCTTGACACATACATTGGTAGAACTCTGTAAGTGCCAACTCCATTCTTTAGTTTCCCTGAATAATGCTTCATATTTGGCAAATAATATTAGTTTCAACAAGACTCCCAGGTGGAAAAATAGTTAAATTGCTTTCTTAAAAGTATCGGACATCAGACCTATTTATTCAGTTATTTTTTTCATTCCTTTGTTAATATTTATACGGTGGCGAAAAGAGAAACTTTGCTACCTTGATGCAGAATTCCTAATACCTGTGAACAATTTCTATGAAAAATAGCAATTTTTCCTTTAGAGAAAAACACAGGGTGACCAGGGAGGCTAGTGGAGAGAAACACCTAAAAGAGAGAGAGGCATGAAAGGATATGGACAGGCCTCAGAGGAAAGTAAATAAATATGGTTCCCAAGCGGATGTTCGCATTCCAGAAAGAGGGAAAGGATGTTCTATTTACCAATGCCATTCATCAGTAAAGTGCCAGTGCTTCTCAGTAGTGGAATACATTCCTTATTTCTGACCATTTTTCAGGAGTCCCACTGTCTGGCAGTTGAAACTGTCCAAATGTTCACTGGGACTGCCTTGACAGGGAAACATAAATTGTCTGGAAAATAACAATGAAGAAATTGCCTTTGGAGTTTGGGATGTGATAAAACAAATTCTTTCAATTGTACACCTAGTGTGTGTACAATCTGAGTACTTTTCCCAGGAGCCTAATGAATATCTTCTCCTGGTGTTTAATATTGAGCTCTACAGAAACAAATCTGAAAGTGCAAAAATGTTCTAAAATTAATTTGCCAGTTCTAGTTATAACAAATAGTCCAAGGGAATTCAGATATTTATATTTATGGCCTGACTCTGTCATGTTTATCTTGTGAGATGTATGGGCGCAATAGATAGTCACCCTTTCTACCCAGATAATTTATTTAAGAACAATCTATGATTGAGTCTATGTAAACATGACAAAAGTGAATGTTCCTGAAATGTAGTCGGAACAATGGGTAATGGCCTTGTTTATATGTAAATAAAACTGACAAGAGGTAACTCAGATCTTTCTGGTGTCTCCTAGCTATCACATTTTGTTGGAAGGGTCCATTATATAATGTAAGTAAATACACTTTGGAAATTATGCACATGCAGGTGATATTCTTTTGAAACTATGCCAAAGTGACTAATAGGTATTTGACTATTTATTTATTTGTTTATGCAAGGGGATATCAAAAACTAAACTAAACTAGAAAGCAAAAACACCCAACTGTTTTGCTGAATGGTCAACCTGGTTGATTTGTCCTTACCATTTCTATAATTAAAAATGAACAGATGTCAGAGTAATATCTGGCTTTTGTGACGTGAGGTGTGATAGGTCATAGGTTGTTTGAAGTGGAGTTATAACTGAGGGCAATGTATAATTTTAATCAGAAAAATGTGATTTTAGAATCCACATTAATTTATCTTATACTTAGATCAGTGTAATTGATGGTATGAGTGGTACAGTAGCATATTCCTGAAGGGTGTGATCCTGTACCTCTAAATCTTACACAATGTTGTAAACCAGTGTTACCTTAATACACACACGTAGAAATACAAATGGGGAAAATTTTAAAAAATGAATTACAAAAATGAATAATTTGGAATATTTTTTGAAGATTTATTTTATTTATTTTATTTTATTTTATAAGAGCTGGGGTGTAGGTCAGGTGCGAGGGGCGAAAGGATTCACCAGAGACAGAGTGGAGAGCAGAATAGGCGAATTGACTGAAATACACTGCTGAAGGGAGCAGTGGACAAGACGGGAGAGGTCTGCTGTGCCATGTGGGAAGCTCCCTGGCTGCAGGGATTGAACTCCTGCTACAGTGGCTGCCTGTAGCTGCATAGTGCTTAGACTTAACCCCTTGCGCCACCAAGGAGGCCCTTATTTGGAGTATTAAAGACAAATCTGTTCTTTTCACTAGCATCTAGGAATGTTAAGTTTGAAAATTATTCATGGTTCTTAAAACCCAAATTCTGTTTTAGAGTTTTTCCAGAAAGGAATAGGGAAATACAAGTCACAGATATATTTGCTGTTTGTATTTGAAATTCTCTTGTAACACATATGATCAGTATTGTATAACAGGAGTGTGAAATTGTTTATTTTTGAAAGTGTTGTCAGAGATGATAAAAGTCTGAACTCTAACCTGTTTAAAGTTATATAAATGCAAAATAAAAAGCCTGCCATAGTTGGGCTTAATTTGAACTAAATTATTAGATATTTGCCAGGGGAATCTAATGAATGATTCCAAGATGTGGTAAAATAGTGAGCCTCAAGCTGTGTGTAGAAACTTTACTCTCTGTGTATTGCTCCAAATTCCTAAAGATTAAGTCAAACTGATTTAGAGAAGAGACCTGATATTGGTCAACAATTTTTTATTTCATTTTTTTTGTCTATGTATATTTTATTTACCTATTTATCTATCCCCCTTTCCAAAAATTTCCAATTTTATGTTTCTTTATGTGGTTTGTACTTTTTTATATAACTTTCTTTTGCCATTCTTCTTAACACGACACTTTTGTTTGGATGGTGGGTCTTACATAACCAGGGTCATCCAGTAGTTGACAGTGTGCTGGAGTCTGCTTTCTCAATGTAAATTGTATCACATAGAGCAAGAAATAAATGAAAAATATCTCTGTTGACTGGAAAAAAGTTACTGTATGTTGATAAAATTTAACTAATTTTACATATATTTGCAATGATTCCTTTTTGAAATTCAAAATATCCTGTGCTATTAAACTTGTGTATGCTAAAGTAAAGCCATTTTCCTGAGATGAGATGCTTCACATTCAATTATATCAAACTTTCTCATCTATGACTGTGGATTTTAGACTTCTCTGTGCATCTATTGTATTTAAGACAATGTGCAAGAGAGATGTTTTCAATTTTTGGTAATTAATGCAGAGGAGGGGAGCTATAAGCAAACAAAACCCAATTATAAATGTTTTTGAGTTTTCAGAAAATATTGAGGTTATCAGAAGTATGGTGTGATGAGTTGACTGCTTTGAGGTGTTTTTAAAATTTCACCTACTACTACCAGCTTGAGTGAGACTATATGTGGGAAAATAAAGCAGAGACATTAGCCATTGTTTATGGTGCCTGCTTAATGTCATTCATTTCAAGAGTGTTGGGCATAAAGAAACGAAGTAGGTTTTTTTTTTTGATAAATGCAATATAGAAAACATAACTGTAGTTTGTTTTGTCCACCAGTAGGTATAACCACAACATCCAGATGGTGTCAAAGCTCACTGCTGAGACAGATAGATATTTATCTCCAGTATTTCTGAAAGAATTCAAGGACTTAGCTGCTTTGTCATCTTAGACAGAGCCATGGAGATGAAAGCATCTTGGACTAATAAGGTAAGCATTTTTCCTTTTAGAAAGTAATTTTTATTCACTCTGACTGCAGATATATTCAACTGACTTATATGCTTTCATAACCTCTTCAAATCAGAATAAGAGGGGGGTCAGTTTCAGAGTATAAGTGATGAGGAATTTGGTTTCTACTCACAACTAAATCAAAATTTTAAAAATATATCATGCCAATGTTTTTTTAAACTAGTGTAAAAATGTTGCTGACAACATGAAAATATGTATTTTAGAGAATCACTATTTGTAGTGGTTAAAACAATGGCCTGTCAAATGATCTATCCCTTGGAACCTCTTGTGGAATAAGGGTCTTTGCAGATGTAATTAAGATCTTGAGATGATCTTACATTGAGTTGAGGGCATGCCCTAAATCCAGTGATGAGAGTCTTTATAAGGTACTGTAAAGCACACACAGAGGTACTGGAAAAATGTCGTGTGAAGACAGAGGAAAAGATTGGAGTTATGCTGCCACAAACCAAGTGTAGCCTATAACTACCAGAATGTGAAAAGACAAGCAAGGAGTCTATCTTAGAATTTTCAGAGGGAGCAAGAGATTTGCATTGATTCTGTAGCCTGCCACTTTATTATACTTATTTACTGTTCCTAACATTTTTTTAGTGAAATCTAGTTTTCTATGTGTATTATTATGTTGTATTCAAATAGTAATAATTTTGCATCTTCTTTTCCAAGTTGGATTCCTCTTATGTCTTTCTCTTACCTATTTGCTCTAGATAGGACTTCTAATACTGCGTGGAATACTACTGATAGAAAGAAAACTATAAGCCAATCTTTGATGAACATAGAAGCAAAAATCCTCAACAAAATCCTGGATAAATGAATATAACAATGTATTAAAAAAAATATACACCATGACCAAGTGGGATTCATCCTTATCTTGTACCTGACCATGGAGGAAAAAGCTCACAATTTTTCTCCATTAAGAATGATGTTACCTGTGGGTTTGTCCTATCAGGCCTTAATTATGTTGAAGTATACACCTTCTATCCCCAGTCTATGAGGGCTTTTATCATCAATGAATGCTTAATCTTATCAAATGCTTTCTCTGCATCTGTTATATGATCATATGATTTTTATCTTTCCTTTTATTGATGTGGTTATTTACATTAGTTGATTTTCATATGTTAATTCATCCATGTGTTATTGAATCCCACTTGGTCATGGTGTATGTTTTTTTTAATACATTGTTATATTCATTTATCTAGGATTTTGTTGAGGATTTTTGCTTCTGTGTTCATCAAAGATTGGTTTATAGTTTTCTATCAGAGAAATGTTAATCAAAACCTCAATGAGATACCACATCACACCAATAAGAATGGCCCATTTGAAAAAGACTAAAAACAAGTGTTGGGAAGGATGTGGTGAAAAAGAAACCCTTATACACTGTTTGTGGAAATGGAGAGTAGTCCAGATATGAAAAACGGTATGGCAGTTTCTCAAAACTTTAAATATCAGTTTACCAGATGATCCAGCAATCCCTACCCTAGGTATCCACCCAAAGAATGTAAAAACACTAATTAATGCAAAATCATATATGCACTGCTATGTTCATTGAGCACTATTTGCAATAGCCAAGTTATGGAAATAGCCTAACTGCCTAAAGACCAAGGAGTGGATTGGGAAGATGTGGTATAAATATAATGGAATAGTATCACTATAAAAATGATGCAATCTTGGCATTTATTCAACATGCATGGGACTAGAGGGGATTATGCTAAGTATAATAAATCAGAAGGGGAAAACAAACAATGGATGATTTCACTTACATGTGGAATATAAAAACGAAAGCAAAGGAACAGACAAAAGCAAACCAAAACCAACCCTTGGTATCTAACTGCATAACTGAACCCCGTATTTTAAAATGTCATACTCTCAATATCCTAATGATTCATAAGCAGATAGTTGGTGCTCCAAACACAGATATTGAATGAGAAGAAAGAAGGAAAAGAAAGTTAACCAAATTTTTTATTTAGTGGGATTATAATGAATAGTGATTAACGCTATACCAAGGATACGCAAACTTTTTCTTAGAGAAACAGATAGTAAATATTTGGGGAATGGTAGCTTAAAAGTCAAGCAAGGATATTAGGTAGGCATCTGTATAAAATACGTGCATAAAACCATATAAAATATAAATGCTATTCTTAGTGTATAGGCAGTAAAGAAATAAAGGTGATGGTCTGATTTTTATTTGGATCCATAAGTCACACTTTGCTGACATCCTGATCTAGGAAATGATACTTATGTTTATTTTAAATCTTGAGAACATTAACAGAATGGAAATGTGGAAAAAATGGAGTAGAAAATCAACCATTAGTCATCTCACACTTGATGGGAAAAACAAAGCAAAACAAAACAAAAAATCCTGTGTATGATAAAATAACACACCAACAATGTTTAAGCAAGAAATCATTGTAAGCAAACAAAACAAATAAATGGCAGGGATAAGTCCAAATCTGGTATTAATCATAATAAATATGAAAGAATTAAATTGCTTCGTAAAGACAGATACACTCATCTTGGGTTTTGAAAAAATTGGTGTAATAAGAAAATGTTTAAAGTAACATGATACAGATAATTGAAATAAAAGAAGATAAAAAATATATACCAGGCAAACATCAAGTGCAGCAACGTTAATTTCAAATACATTTTAAAGGGAAGAAGTGCATGAATTCAAAGAAAGAATAATTTAAACTGTTAAAAGGTGTAATCCATCATGAAGATATAGTTATTAACCTTAGGTACTGGCATCAAATATTTGAAATATTTGCAGGAAAAAATGATATAAATACATAAGGAAAATAATCCTACAGTCATTTTAGGAGAGCATATCAATTACAGATTTAAATTACATAAAACAGGATTTTTTTGGCTAGTCGTCTCAGTCATGTTTCACAAGATCTCTGGGAGAGCTGGAAAAAGGTTAGAAACTCAGCTTCTTAAAACAATGTAATAGAAAAGAACACAAGGGACCATGGAGATGGATCACGGGTGAATTTGGTGGTGGGCTACCCAAGAGCAATACAAAATGTAAAAGACATAAATAACAATAAAAATATATATTAAATTTTTTTTCTCAAAAAAAATTATTCAATATTTTTTTTAAGTTTTATTTATGTATACATACAAGCTGGGGTACAGGCCAGAGGTGTGGGGCAGCGAGAGGGTTCACCAGAGACAGAGTGGGGAGCAGAACAGGCAGATCAGAAATACACTGCTGAGGGGAGCAGCAGGTTAGGCAGGGGAGGTCTGCCGCACCATGTGGGAATCTCCCTGGCTGGACGTCGAACTCGCTGCCAACAGCTCCACAGCGCAGCGCTCAACTGCTGCGCCACCAGGGAGGCCAAATTATTCAATATTTTTTAAAAAGAAGTCATAAAATTGGGCCTCCCTGGTGGCGCAGCGGCTGAGTGGCACAGCGCTGTGGAGCTGTCGGCAGCGCACGGTGTGGGTTCGACACCCAGCAGGGAGAATCCCACATGGTGCGGCAGACCTCTCCTGCCTAACCTGCTGCTCCCCTCAGCAGTGTATTTCTGATCTGCCTGTTCTGCTCCCCACTCTATCTCTGATGAACCCTCTTGCCGCCCCACACCTCTGTACTGTACCCCAGCTTGTATAAGTAAATCTTTAAAAAAAAAAGAAGTCATAAAATGCTTTGTTCTTTAAATGGACTTTAGATCTCAAGATTGTTGTGCCAACAGAGGCACATAGACTTAAGTGACCTAGGTTTGCTTTAACTATATAGCTGTTTAAACAAACAAACAAACAAACAAAAACAACGTACAGATGTCACATTATCAAACTGCTCTAATAAAGAAACTTCTGGTATGACCATCTGTGCTATCATCCAAATCAGAAAAATAGATATCCTCCAGAAGCTGATATATACATTTGCAAAATGTGCATTACCTTTTTGATTGGTGGAAATTTGATCACATGCTGAAGAAGCTGTCATTGCCAACCATGAGAGTGAGCCATATTGGAAGTGGAGCTGCCAGTCCCCATTTGAGCTGGCTTAGCTCACACTGCTTGAAACAGAGAGGGGGCTTTTCTACTTAAATAGATGCCCAAATTGCAAGTTGGTGGTCTCATTACATTGTGTTCAGTCACTAGGATTCTTGTGTGAATTGTTACACGATAGGTAACTTGAATAGGACCTGCACAAGAATAATAGTTAAATCAATGTGGGCAGGTGAGAATCATTTAGGGAATCATAATCCTTGCTACCTTACTCCTTGAACCATTTCATCCAAGAGCTCACTGAGAAACACTGTGGAGAGTAGGGAAAGAGGCTGTCATCTGCATGACTTGGACAATAATAAATCCTTCCATACTTCTCCATAATTATTTGTCACGAATTCTCCAATCCCTGACAGTATGCCTAAATTCTGAACAATGTGACCAAACCATTATGTGCTGCCCATGAATAAATGTAGATCTGTCTCTCAGGACATCTCTTCTTACAAGCAAAGCAGAAAACCATGAGTGGGTATGAATTGTTAAAGCAGTTTATTTCATGAAGGTGCCAATGTGTTTTGCAGAGTGAAGTTTGATTGCTTTTTCTCTTCATAAAGATTTACTCGTTGAGTCTATATGGTGGGTAGAAGTGATAGAAGTGGGCATAGAGGTATTGTAAGTCACCTGCCACCTGCTGCTGCTCATGCAACTTACGTGTTTTTCCAAACACTACCACTTCCACTTGAGAATAGAATCCTCCTTGGCTTAAATAATGTGTGTTGATGGCAAAGTCCAAAGGTTTTTTTTTTTTTTTACTGTCTGACATTGTTTCTAGAAGAGTGACCAGTATGTCCAGAGTGGTTTCCATAAAGAATGGGGGAGGCATGGTTTTGCTTCAAAATTCTAGGCATCTTTGTGGTGAACCTCTTTTCAAGAATTGGCATGAATTTTATGAGGGATTTCGTATCCATTTTGCACAGAATTTTATACAAGTTTTGAAATGCATTTGACACATCAAAAATTGTCATCGCATAGTAGCCAAGTGACAAAGTTGCTCGACAGCAGTATAGTCTGGAATGTCTGCAGAGTGTTTTGTATTTTTTTTTTATCACAAACCAAAGCTGCATAGGTAACTTGACATATGGGTTGCAACAGCATACCCAAATCTGGTTTACATAAAGAGTCCCATCAAGTAAAGTATCTTTCTCTTTAAGTTTAGGAAAGTATGGTGGATGACTTGTCTTTCACTTTGAAAGAGTATCACATCATTTTCTAGCCCAGTGGACTCCCACTAAACTTTAGTAATACTTAATCTCCCAGATTTTCTCGGAATTATCCTATATTCTGATAAGCATGTGTCTTATCAAGGTATCTAAGATTGCTACTTCCTATTCACCTGGGCCTGTTGTCATACTGTCATCCTTAGTGTCAACAAGTGTGATGTCCTGTGGCATGATGAAATGATTAATATCTCTGTAGAGTAAATTATAGCACAGATCTGGAAAGTTAATAATAACTTTGAGGCAAGATGGTAAATGTTTAATGCTATACCTACCAAGTGAAAGCTAATTTATTTTTTTGAATTTTTTTTTTGCTTCTGTTTATTGGGATGGGAGAAAGTGTTTACCAGAGCCATAGCTATATTCCAGGTGCTAGAGATTATATTGATTTGTTCCAGAAAAGTGTTTTGTCTAAATGCAGCTGCACTTGGAGTCACCACTTGATTAAGCTTAAAATAATTTGTTGTTCTGCTCCAAGATGAGTTTATCTTGTGCACAGGCCAAACATGATTTAAATGAAGATAGGTAAAGATGTATATATTCCAAGAACTTTATGGTGATTTGATTAATCGCTTTGATTCTTGTAGACTTTTTTATTTAGATAGGAGTAAGAGTCTAGGAGTTTCCCTGTGACCCATCTCCCTATCACTAATGGAGCCATTGTGGGTATTCTTCTTGTTATTGAGGATGTTTGTTCCAAGTACGTATGAAAAACTGGAATAGTGACTACTAATTGATTTAGAGATCTACTAAGCTTCAAACATTCATTTATCAACTGACTTTATAAATTCTCTTTAACCAGAGGAATATAATTTTGTTCTGAGTTCTCAAACATTAACTTTATCTGAGAGTTAGTGTCTGGTTACCTCGGAATGATATGAGTAATTTTAGTACTTATAACTTCTGGTTCACTGACAATGGCAAAAATCCTTGAGATTTTATCACAGGGACTTACTTTGAGAATATCCTACCTCCCATTCATTCAAAGGTGGTGCATTTGCTAAGTACATTTAGGTTTGTGACCTGATTGAGGGGGAATGATTCATTATTTTGATAGTTTCAGTTAGAATCTTTTAACCAGATTTAGAATTGCTTTCCGTTCCACAAGTCAAATAAGACATTAATGTCTTTCCGTCTGTTTCAGTCCTAGGTACTTAATAGTTTTCTTCTACCAAGCAAAGATCCTTGAGGGTCAAATCAGTATGATCAAAATGCTGACCTTGTCCATTACATTAACTCTGCCTGCATTGCCTCTGGCCTCAAAGTACTCTATTTGGCATCTGCCACCACGAGACACTATCATCCTCATTGAAATTAGAAGTCCCTATTAAGTAGCAGCATATGCTCCCTGCATTCTCAAGCTAGGGAGGACACCCTTCATAGCACTTTTCAAAGGTGTTGATGCCATCACCAGTGGATTTCTCAATGTCGTGATGAAGAAAGAGTCCTTTGGATTCTCTTGTAGGAGAGATTTAGTATGTTATGCATGGTAATTCAATTCTAGGACTTTTATTTTCATAAACATTTATATTTATTTCCTCTTTATTATAAATAGTATCAAAATACAATTCAGTAAATTTAAAAGATCTTATTGACTTTGTTCAGTAATTCATGAATCAGGAAGATGGAAAGGAGCTCAACAAAATTATATACTTTATAGACAGAAGGGAGTGGGGACAGGGAAGTTATACTAGGTAAAGAACAGATTAGTTATGGCAAAGTCACTTTTCCTTTAGGGGATGACAGAGGTCTATCAGCCAGATTACCTAACTAGTGTTGATGACTGGTTGAGTGATTTGAAATTTTATTTTTGGGAGTGTTGAAACTGTAATCATGTCTCCATTTGGGCTGGCATAAATCACTCCATTTTGGATTTGTTGTCATTTTTTTAACACTGGATTTTTGCATTTTAACTTTATTTAGTGTAGGCTAAGCCCAAGTTCAGTCAAATAATCGAACACATAGAAATCCAGCTTTTTAATTTCGCACCTGTAAACTAAAATTTCTGTAATCTTGGAACCATATAGATAAATTTGTCTTGAATAAAATTGTATTCCTTTCTAACCTCTATCCTCAGAATATTTTTTCACACATATACTCCAAGAATTTTGTTGCGATAATTAATCTTGAAATTATTTGGGTAGGTAATCCTTTTACTCCACGATTTGAATTTGAAATCTGTTTCCTGTGGTGCAGTTGTAAATGGTATTGCTTTTTAAATTTCACTTTCTTTTAATTAATTGTTTGTATATAGAAATGGAACTGACTTTCGCATATTGATTTTATATCCTGCCACTTTACTAGACTCATTATTTCTAGTAGTCTTTTAGTAGAGTCTTTAGGATTTCTGTGTCTATTATCTTGTCATCTGCAAATAGTGATAGTTTCACTTCTTTTCAATTTGTGTTCCTTTTATAATTCTCTCTTTTTACTTTTTACACAGAGCAAGAAATTTTATATCGAATGCTGGTGCATAACCAACAAAAACGCTTAATTACAGGAGACCGAGGGAAACTAGATACTCAGGTGGTTTTCTGGGCAGATTTTAAAATCTTAAAAGGTTGACAGCATAATTGCTCATAGTCTTTTTCAGATATGAGGCTTTCCTTTTTCTTAGCAATTCTTACCATATGAAGTTTAACCAGTCTTCTTCCTGTAAAGTTAAATGAAAAAAACAAAGAGCAACTAGAACAAAATTTCTCTAGTGTATAAAGGAGAAATAGTTTGTTTTCTTTATACTTCCACATATATCTTAATGCCTAAATCTGAAACTTCATTAAAAATGTCTTGATTTTTTACTTTTAAGAATCATGGAGATGATGAATTTTCTTAAATTAGAGATCATAGTAGCTTTATAAGTGATCAAGATAAATATGCAGACAAAATTTCAGATGATGCTTCAGAAACACATGTTAAGATACAGCACACATGATCATATTTCTTTTGGGGCTTGCTCATTCTTTTAGGACACTGAAGAATACTCAGTTTATCTTAAACTTAAATTTAGCCTTTGATAAATATCATTTGGAAAGATCACAAAGTGTAATCTTCAAAGTTTCCCCAATAGGCTTTCAGCCCAAATAACTCAAAGATCTCATGTCCTAATTTAGATTACTTTTTCTTATGCAATTAATATCAGAAGGGTCTTGTACTGGCAGTTTATCTTGATTATTACTTATTCTTATAATACCATCCCTTAGAGTGATATATGAAAGATTGAAAGATCTTGCCCTTACTGCAACAAAAATAATCTGGATCAATAACAAAATAATCTGGATCAATAACAAAGTCAAATAATCTGGATCAATAACAAAGTCAAACACCTTAGGTGTTTCAGGACATACCTGAAAATGGTCTTAAAATCCTTTTTCAACAATTTGATTCCTTTTTTTTTTTTTTGCAACTGTGCAGTCACTGCCCTATTCTATTCTGCAAATTATTATTTTTTTAAAGATCAAGTTTTTCATTGGCACAGAACTATTTGGAATGAACCCAAGAGAAAGTGGAATGTTGGTTCTCTCAAGTTCTTTCCTCATCTTTTAACTGCTGTCTATCAATGATCTCATCACAGCTGAGTTCTTTAGTCAGCTAGTTGACAACCATAAGTGAAAACTAGCTTTTCCATAAAAGCTAACTGACCAAAAGAGGTCTTCTCATAATGCATCTGAAACCTGCCATCCACACCTGCTTTTCTTGCTCTGGACATTCTCAGAAACATCTCATTGATTTCTTCAAGGGCCTTGGATACTCTGTAGCCTGCACTACTCAGCAGCTCCTTTTCTGAAGAGTGGTCATCTTCCTCCCAATCATCATCTTCACCCTCATCCTAGCTCTCGAAGTCAGTGCGTGAATCTGGCTTGGATGCTTTCCAGAGGTGGGCCTATTAGCAAAGCCACATTCCTTCTCCCTCCACTGCCTCCTTCATTGGGCCTTCCTCCTCAAGCTATAGCAGGACCCCATTGCAGGAGGGACTTGGGACAGCTCCCAGCTCCTGCTTCCTCCCTTCGTCTGTGGAAGTTCATTCTCACCAGGCAGCACGTCCATCTGCGGGTCATTGCTCTCTTTATGGAACTTGCACAGCATGCCCATTTCTGACATTGTGCAAGCAGTTCAACCTCATGCAAAGGGTTTTAAACAAGATCCGATTATGTCTTTCTCTTGCCTTATTTCTCTGGCTAAAACCTTCAATACTATGTTGAACAGTAGTGGTTATAGAGGACATCTTTTCTTATTCTTAAGGAAAGTGCTTTCAATATTTCACCATTGAGTATGATGTTGGTTATGTGTTTGTCATATGTGGCCTTCATTATATTGAGATAAGTTCACCGTATTCCCATTTTATTGAAAGCTTTTATCATAAATGGGAATTGAATCTTCTCAAATGCTTTTCTGGCCTCTATTAAAATGATCATGTGATTTTTATATTCCTTTTTGTTGATGTGGTGAGTGACAATGATTAACTTGCATGTATTGAACCAACCTCGTTTCCCTGGAACGAAACCTACCTGATCATGGTGGATGCTTCCTTGCTTAATTCATTCCTTAGGTTTGGGAAATACTCATCTATTATTTCTTTGATTGATGTCTTTGATTCTCTCTTTCTTTACCTTATGGAATAGCCATTGTTGTTATGTTTCCTCTTCTAATCTAGTCTAATATTTCTCACAGAGTTTCTTCATTTTTCCTAAATCTTATATCTTTCTTCTTCTATTAGTTGATTTGTATATTTGGTGTCATGGGTACACAATTTTTCCGGAAAGAGTTTATGACCATTGTTTTTAGTGGGAATGATACAAGACACAAAGTATTCTAGATTTACTCCACTGATGTTCCATATTCTCCTTTGTGGGATATACTTCTTTGGCCATTCCTTAAATTTTAGTATTCTTTTAATGTTCCTTTTTGTCTTTTTTCTCAGAGCATAGATTATAGCGGATATATTATACACTCTTATTGCTTGGATGATCGATGTAATATAAACCCCTGAATTTATATCTAATTCTTTATATTAATAATTCCTCTCTCTCTCTCTCTCTCTCTCTCTCTCTCTCTCTCTCTCTCTCTCTCTCTCTCTCTCTCTGTCTGTCTCTGTGTGTGTGTGTGTGTGTGTATGTAGAATTTACTCCTCCTCTAATGTTCCTTACAAAAGAATGTGTGCCATGTTTTTTTTTCTATTTTACTAGCCTATCATGAGGTTGCTCTTAAACTACATCATCATCATGAACATCATTAATAAAATTTACTGAGTATCTACTTTGTTTCAGGTATTGTTCTATACACTCTAATATCTACAGAATCATTATGTGATCCAATGAAGTCAATTTATATATTTGTTCAGGTAAGATAGTATATTATTTTCATGGATGTGGCAACTTATTGAAGAAAACTTTGGACAAAATTCATATGATTATGATTTTCTGAAAAATATCAATTAAAAATGTTATTATTCAAATAGATGCACATTTTTCTCCACAGGTAGATCATAATTGTCATACATCATTCAGAATGTTAAGTTTCTGATTTTAACTAAAAGGGAAAGAATTTCAGCTTTGGTGATAGAAAGCCTCCAACAAAGTTTATTCTTGAGACTTATTTTAGTATATAACTTTTGATTCACTATTTCTGTTTACCTCAACTTTTTGGGTCAATCTATGTCTAGTGAGGATAATATATGGTATATTGGGACATAGTTGGTCTTGATGAGAATCTTTTAATCAATAAATGTCCTACAGAATCAGTTTTTCTTTTGCTGAAGTGAAAATATCCCTGTTACTATTGATTTAAGGGAAGAAAACTCCTTTAATTTGAATGATGCTGTAGACCCAGGAATTATGACAGCCTTATGAACTTTAAAAGGCCACTTACAGTTAATATCTTATTGCGATAGGACCATACCAGTGCATTTATAGCTTATGTAAATCAAATGTAAATTCTGTCAGTGTTCACTATAAATCTGTTTTCCTGTGGCCACTGCCTTCAGACTTGATTGCCATACTTCTCCCCAAGAATTTATCAGTTCTTAGTGATTCTAATTTTATGAGAACAGCAAGAAAGATACTTGATTTTTGAGTGGAATTTTTTTTATTTTTGTAACTTTTTTAAAAAACTGAGTTAATAGTGGTTTACAACACTGTTTGATTTAGGGCTATCTTCAGATTAATGTTACCACACAATACCCGCACCAAAGCACCCATATCCTCCACCATAAACCACTGGAAAATATTATTTAAGAAATATCTTCCTTGTGTACATCTTTATTTTTAAAATAAATCAGATCCTCTTCTCCTATTATTTACATTATGATGCCCATGAAATTGTGGTTAATATTTGCAGAGATTTCAAGTAATTTTTCTTTAATTTGATCATATGTTAAAAAAATATGATCTAGCTTAATGTCAATTGTACAGAAAGGTCTCCCTGAGAATTTAACCCATGGGACCCTACATATTATTCTCTCATATAGCTAGTTTTACTGCTTTATAATATTTTTAAAAAACTATAGTTATATTGACCACTTTTTTATTGTCATTATTCATTTCATTACTATATTAACTGCATCATCAAGAGACTGCCTTTATTTCTGTACTGGTGAGAACATACAATCCGTGGCTAGTACATAGCAAACAGTTTGTTGAATGAATAGATAAATGGATGAATGGAAAGAAGGAAAAGATCAGTAGATTAATAGATGGAGGGATGAATGATTAAGGGTTTGAATTAATGCAAAGTTTAATCAGACATGTGATGTGATATGGCTGCCAAAGTACTAATGAATGAGATCACGGAGTAGAGGAATTAAATTGCTCCTAATTTCAGAGACTAGAATTAGGAATAATAGGTGAGTAAGGAAGAGACATTAACTCAACAAATTAACTTTGGGCATAACATTTTTGCCTTTCTAGTCTGCTTTATCAACTTTATTACAGTATCATTGAAAAATAAAATTATATACATTTAATGATGAATTGATATATTGTACATTATTAAATGATTACCATAATCAAATTAATTAATATGTCCATCACCTCACAAAGTTACTTTGTGTGTGTGGTGAGAATGCTTATTATCTTAGCAAATTTAAAGTATACAAATGCAGTATTATTAACTATAGTCACCATTGTGTACATAAGAAACTCAGAACTTACTCCTCTTATAACTGAAAGTTTGTATCCTTTGACCATCTCCTCATTTCCCTCTTCCCTCATCCTTTGGTAACCACCATTCTACCCTCTATTTCTTGAAATATGACCGTTTTAAAAATATTACATATAAATGATGCTATGCAGTGTTTGTCTTTCTCTGACTTAATTCACTTAGCATAATGCCTTCCAGGTTTATTCATGTTGATACAAATGGCAGAATTTACTTCTTTCTTGAGGCTGAATAATATTTCATTACACTCCTGCCATGCACATGAACTCATGCACACACATACACATATATCACATATTTTTCAGACTCTAAGGTTATTTTCATTCCTTGGGTGCTGTGAATAATGCTGCAGTGAACATGGAAGTACAGCAGTCTTTTAGGATACCAATTTTGTTTCCTTCATATATACACTCAGAAAGAGGATTGCCAGATTATATGGTAGGTTTAGTTTTAATTTTTTTCATGAACCTCCTTGCTGTTTTCCATAATGGCTGTACCAGTTTACATTCCCGCCAATAGTGTTAAGTGGCTTAAATGGCTTTTAACCGTCAGAGCCAGCTGAATGTTGTGAGCTCCTTATCATTAAACATTTTCATCTAAGGATTTGGGACTTAAGATCCTATGATTAGGTGGATTATTTAACATCACTTTCCTAAATTATTTCATGAGCATAATATTCTCTGCTTTCATGTTGTTTTGTGAAATAGTGCATTCAAAGATATTATATTTGGTGAATTTGACATATGAAGAAACTGAGGAATAAATTACTAAAGAAAAGTTTTATGGCCTAAATAATGTTACTTAATTTTACATTTTTCAATTATTAAAGTAGTTTTATATATTAAGTAATGTTATCTATTTCCTTTGGTACTACCATTGGTGTCTCACTTGTATTGCTCTTTTAATGCTTTAAATGTAAAGATATTTACTGTCTCCTGGGCCATGTTAGTTTTTTAAAAAGATTTATGTATTTATGCATACGAGAACTAGGGTGTAGGCCAGAAGTGTGTGTGTGTGTGGGGGGGGGGTGGTTAGAGGATTCACCAGAGACAGAGTGGAGAGCAGAACAGCAGATTGACTGAAATACACTGCTGAGGGGAGCAGCGGGCGAGGCAGGAGAGGTCTGCTGTGCCATGTGGGTAGCTCCCTGGCCAGGGATGGACCTCTTGCTGCAGTGACTGCCTACAGCTTCATAGTGCTGAGACTTAACCCCTTGCACCACCAGGGAGGCCCCAGTCTTGTTAATTTTATGCCATCTTCTTTCTGCCGTCAGAAAAGCAGAAAAGCCACCCTCAGGTCTTTTTTTTCTAGTGAGACCACTTGACTTCTACCCTCCTAAAATTTTTAAGTGCATGATATAGCATTGTTGACTATAATATAATTTTGCAAAGGATATCTCTAGAACTTAATCATTTGCATAACTCAAACTTCATATCCATTTAATAGCGACATTCCCATTTTCCCTTTTTCCAAGTCCCTGGCCACTGCCATTCAAATTCTTTTTTTTTTAATAAATATATATTTTTATTGTTATTTATGTCTTTTACATTTTGTATTCCCCTTGGGTAGCCCACCACCAATTCACCCGTGATCCATCTTCATGGTCCCTTGTGTTCTTTTCTATTCCATTTTGTGCCCTTTTCCTTCCCTCCCTCC
>PVIJ01021430.1:0-18506 GCA_004024925.1 Scalopus aquaticus | reverse complement strand
ATCTATGAACAACTAATCTTTGACAAAGGAGCAAAGAAAATGCAGTGGAACAAGGACAGTCTATTCAATAAATGGTGCTGGGAAAACTGGACAGCCACATGCAAAAAAATGAAGCTAGACTACTACCTCACACCCTGCACAAAAGTCAACTCAAAATGGATAAAAGACCTGGATGTAAGACCTGAAACCATAAAATTTACAGAAGAAAATATAGGCAAAACTCTACAGGACATACATCTCAGCAAAATCTTGAAAGACACATCCCTCAAAGCGAAGGAAGTGAAAGACAATATAAACAGATGGGATTATATCAAAATAAAAAGTTTCTGTACAGCAAAAGAGACATTAACCAAAACTAACAGACACCCTACCAACTGAGAAAAGATCTTTGCACACAATACATCTGATAAAGGACTGATAACAGAAATTGACAAGGAACTCACACAACTCAACAAAAACAAAGCCAATAACCCAGTCCAAAAATGCGCAGAAGAGCTCAAAAGGCACTTCTCCAAAGAAGAAAAGCAAATGGCCAACAGATACATGAAAAAAATGCTCAACATCATTTATAATCAAGGAAATGCAAATCAAAACCACTATGAGATACCACCTCACACCTGTGAGGATGGCACACATTAAAAATACAGGCAACAACAAATGCTGGAAAGAATGTGGAGAAAAAGGAACTCTTCTACACTGCTAGTGAGAATGTGAACTGGTCCAACCACTATGGAAAGCTATATGGCGATTCCTCAAACTCCTAAACATGTAGCTCCCTTATGACCCAGCAATACCACTTTTGGGAATTTACCCAAAGGATACAAAAACAAGAATCCTAAAGGATACATGCACCCGTATGTTCACTGCTGCACTGTTCACAATAGCAAAGGTATGGAAGCAACCCAGATGTCCAAAAATAGATGATTGGATCAAGAAGATGTGGTACATATACACAATGGAACACTATTCAGCATTCAAAGAAGATAAACACAAGCAATTTGCAGTGACATGGATGGAATTAGAGGGGATCTTACTCAGTGTAATAAGCCAGAAAGAAAAAGAAAAATGTCGAATGGTTTCACTTATAACAGGACTATAAGGAAATCAAATAGGAGAGAGACACTCAGCGGGTGGGGGGAGGGTGGGGAGGATAAGGGCACAAAATGGAATAGAAAAGAACACAAGGGACCACGGAGATGGATCATGGGTGAATTGGTGGTGGGTTACCCAAGGGGAATACAAAATGTAAAAGACATAAATAACAATAAAAATATATATAAAAAAAAACTGAGAAATATCTATATCCAGCAGAACTGTTATGTACCAATGAAGATTTTAAAGCAACAGTCATAACTATACTCATAGAAGTAAAAAAAATAATCAATGAACAAACAGATTGCTAAAAGGAAAAAGGAAATATGAGAAAATTTCAAACAAAAATAATGGGCTTACAGAATTCTATTAATGAATTAAAAAAATATGATAGAGGGACTCAAAGTAGACAAGCAAAAGTAGCTAAAAGAACATATGAGTCTAAGAGAACATTAGTAGAAAACAAAAGACTAGCAAAGAGAAAACAGAATTCAAAAGAGTGAAAGTAGTATAAAAGCTCTTTGGGACAATATAATGAGAACCAATGTCCACAGATACGGGAGAGAAAGAAATAGAATTTTTTTTTAAGATGTATTTATGTATGTATACAAGCTGGGGTACAGGCCAGAGACATGGGGTGGTGAGATGGTTCACCAGAGACAGAGTGGGGAGCAGAACAGGCAGATCGACGGAAATATACTGCTGAGGGGTGCAGCGGGCAAGGCAGGAGAGGTCTGCCACACCAAGTGGGAATCTCCCTGGTTGGGCGCTGAACTCGCGTCGCGCCTTCAACAGCTCTACAGCACAGAGCTTAACCGCTGTGCCACCAGGGAGGCCCAGAAATAGAAATTTTATTTAAAAAATAATGACTGAGAATCTGCCTAATGTGAGAACAGAAATAGATATCCTGACCCAGGAGGACTAAAACTTTCAAACAAATAATCCAAAAGACATACCCCAAGACATCTAATTAAACTGATAATAATGATAAGGAAAGGGTACTAATAACATCCAGAGAAAAAGGAGTTACAATAAGAGAATACCTATAGGATTTTCTTCTTGGTAGAAACCTTGCAGGTCAGAAGGGATTGGTAGGAAATATTGAAAGCCTTCAAAGAAAAGAATCTCAGATTATTATTCAAGACTAAAGGAAGGATAAGGAACTTTATCAAAAGAAAAAAATTAAAAGAATTCATCTCTACTAAATCATCCTTGAAAGAAATATAAAAGAGACTATTATAAAATAACAAGAAATTTTATCAACAAACAACAAACACAAAAGTTAAGCAACATGGAAGGTGAGGATACTAAAATGTGGATGAATAAAGAGAATTGGAGATCAAACCATTGAATAGGTCACAAGTATAGACAATTACACATTAACCTCAAGACAAAAATCCATAGAAGAAACACATAAGACAATGGAAAGGAAGTACAAGCTAAACATAAAGGGAAGTTGTCAAACCATAAGTAAAGAAAAAAAGGAAACAAAAGAACTAAGACAAACTGTAAAAACATCAAAAAAACAACAAAATGACAATAAAAACATATATTTCAATAATTACCTTAAATGTAAATGGTTTGATTAATACAGCTAAAAGGTATGACTGAATGGATCATAAAACTATGTCTATCTTTTCCTAGTCCACAAGAAGCTCATCTTACCTATAAAGACAAATACAAGCTTAAAGTAAAAGGCTGAAGGCAATCCTACAAGCAAATGGTAATAAAAAAAGAGAGCAGTAACAACTATACTTATCATATAAAATAGATTTCTAGTTTTAAAAAGGTAATAAGAGACAAACTGAACATTTCAACAAGAATGGCGCAATATAACAAGAAAACACAAAACATAAATACATATGCACTAAATAATGGAGCATCAAGATATATAAAGCAATACCAATAAAAAATTGTTAATAAAAGACATCAACATCAACACAATAATAGTAGGGGATTTTAACATTCCACTTACAACTATGGACAGCCCAACAAGACAGAATAATTAATGACACAAAAACCTTAAAACTGGATCATATATGCCTAATAAACATCTACAGAACAATCTACCCCAAAACAGCAGAAATTTTTTCTCCAGTGTACATGGCACATTTTCAAGGACAGACTACATATTGGGACACAAATCAATTGTCAATAAATTTATGTGGACTGAAATCATACCAAGTATTTTTTCTAATCATGAATCGATAAAATTAGAAATAAACTAAAAAAAAACTGAACAAAAAATCTCAAACACGTGGAAACTAAACAATATGTTGCTCAGTAACTACAGTGTCAAAAATAAAATTAAAGAAGAAATTAAAAATACCTAGAAACAAATGAAATATACAAGTTATCAGTCTACAGGATACAGCAAAAGTGGTCATAAAAAGGAAGTTAATTGTAATACTGATCTACATTTAGAAACAAGAGAAACCTCATATAATCATTTAACCTCATACCTAAAGCAACTTGAAAAATAACAAACAAAACCAAAAGTAAGTAGAAGGAAGGAAGGAATAAAAAATTGTGCAGAAATAAATGAAGTAGAAGTTTAAGGTACTATAAAAAAGATCATTGTAACCAAGAGTTGGGTCTTCAAAAAGATAAACAAAATTGACAAACCTTTAGCTAGGCTTACAAACCAAAGAACAGAGAAAACATTAATGAATGGAATTAGAAGCAAGAGAGGACAAATTAATACAGATACCAAAAAAATACAAAGGATCATAAGAGACTACTATGAACAACTACATGCTAACAAATTTGATCATCTTCAAGAAAATAGGTAATTTTTAGAACAATATGGCTTACCAAGAATACACTAAGAAGAAAGGAAAAACTAGTCACAATTATGGAAATTGAAACTAATCAAAAAATCTCTCAAAAAAAAAAACAAAACCAGGCTTTACAAGTGAAATGTATCAAACCTTCAAGGAAGGATGTATCCCAATTTTTTGCTGTCTTTTTTTAAAATTAAAGAAGAGGGAACCCTTCCAAATACATTCTACAGAATCAATGTTAACCTAACACCAAAATATCAACACAAAACAACACAAAAATAAAACTAAAGACAATATCTCTGATAAATGTTGATGCAAAATAATTTCACCAAAATACTAGCAGGTCAAGTTTAATAATATATTAAGCTGATCGTATGTCATAACCAAGTGGGATTTATTCTAAGGATACAAGGATAATTCAATATATGAAAATCTATTAATGTCAGTGCCCACCCACATGATCAAAAGATAAAAATCACATGATCATCTCAGTAGATGAAGAGAAATAATTTGAAAAGATACAGCATTTATTTATAATAAAAACTTTTAACAAAATGGGTTTACATAGAACATACAAAGGCCACTTATATTATCACTTA
Source organism: Scalopus aquaticus (assembly GCA_004024925.1). Classification (NCBI taxonomy): domain Eukaryota; kingdom Metazoa; phylum Chordata; class Mammalia; order Eulipotyphla; family Talpidae; genus Scalopus; species Scalopus aquaticus. Next base: position 14,032 of record PVIJ01021430.1, on the reverse strand, counting down.
ATAAAGGCCATATACTCAAACCTACAATCAATATACTTAACAGTGAAAAACTGAAAGCAAGGCTGTCCAAGGCAAGGATTTCCACTTCACCACTTTTAAATAAAAAAAAAAATTAAATTTATATGTACCCATAAAAGATCCCAAATAGCTAAAGCAATCTTTTTTTTTTAAGATTTATTTATTTATGCATACAAGCTGGGGTATAGACCAGAGGCATGGGGCGGCAAGAGGGCTCACCTGAGACAGAGTGGGGAGCAGAACAGGCAGATTGACGGAAATACTCTGCTGAGAGGAGCAGCAGGTGAGGCAGGACAGGTCTGCCACGCCATGTAGGAATCTCCCCTGCCAGGCATCGAACTCAAGCTGCCCCTGCTGACAACTCCACAGTGCAGTGCCTCACCACTGCGCCACAGGAGAGGCCCAGCTAAAGCAATCTTAAGAATAAAGAAAAATGTTACTTGTTTTAAGTTTTATTATAAAGCAACTATAATTAAAACATCATGAAATTGGAATAAAAATAGACAGGGATCAAATGAAGAGAATAAAAATCACTGAAATAAATCCACACATATAATGACACCTAATTTGTGACAAAGGAGCCAGGACCACACAATGGAGAAAGGAAAATCTCCTTAACAAATGGTACTAGGGAAACATGAAAGCCACATGTAGAGTGAAACTGGATCACTGTGTAACTCTTTACATTAAGGTAATTCAAAATAACTTAAAGAATTGGATGTAAGATTCAAAACCAAAAAATAAATAGAAAACAGAGGTGATATACTCCATGACACCCATGATAAAGATCTGGTGTACTCAACCCCTATAGCATGGGAAATAAAATAAAAAATAAATAACTAGGACTTCATCAAATTAAAAAGTGGTTGTCCGGGGAAAGAAAATATTTGCATATTGAGAAGATAGCCCATTGAATGGGAAAAGATATTTTCAAAAAAATAAACCTACAATACAGACAAAGAGAAGTAAACCTTTGTTTTTCTAATCTGCTGGCATTTGGAACTATTAACCCAGCATTCCTTAGACTGTAATTGACTGATACAATCAATAGTCTTCAAATTTTTTACTGTGTTTCTTAAAGTAATTTTAAGGATCTATGCATCTCTTAAGTGTCTAAATTGACAACTAATACAACCATTTGTATCTAAAAAATGTACAAAAGTTGTCAGTTGCAGTATATTGTAAGAATTTATGTTTTTGTTTTTGTTTTTTTTAATTTTTTTTAATTTATTTTTTATTTATACATACAAGCTGGGGTGCAGGCCAGACGTGTGGGGCGGCGAGAGGGTTCACCAGAGACAGAACAGGTAGCAGAACAGGCAGATCAGAAATACACTGCTGAGTGGAGCAGCGGGCAAGGCAGGAGAGGTCTGCCACGCCATGTGGGAGTCTCCCTGGCCGGGCGTCGAACTCGCGTCGCCGCTGCCGACGGCTCCACAGCGCAGCGCTTAACCGCTGCGCCACCAAGGAGGTCAGAATTTATGTTTTTAATAAAACATTTCCATCACTCTTTTAAATGTACCAAAATGGGTAAATATCATATTATCATAAGACCCATCATGATATATTTTAAAAACAAGTTTTTATATTTTACATAATTGTTCATTTTTGTACAATGTATGCTTGTATGTGTTCTCCTTTTAGGTGTATTACCAAAAAATTCCCACCAATTCACCCGTGAACCATCACCATATCCCTCGTGCTCTTCTCTCCCCTGTTTTGATCCCTCTTCCTCCCCATCTCTCAGAGACTGTCTCTGATTTGTGGTTGCTTGCTAATTTTGTTTTTTATCATTATTATTATTGTTATTTTTTTTCCTGATCCCATATTTGGTTCCCCTACATTCTTCCTACAAGTGAAACCATCTGATATTTTTCTTTTTCCTTCTGGCTTATTTCACTGAGCATAATCCCTTCTAGCTCCATTCACGCTGCTGCAAATGGCATGAGTTTATCTTTTTATTGCTGAATAATATTCCACTGTGTATATATACAACATCTTTTTGATCCAGACATCTATTTTTGGGCATTTGGGTTGTTTCCATATCTTACCTATTGTAAATACTGCTGCAATAAACCTAGGGGTGCAGTTGTCCTTTGGAATTAATGTTTTTGTGTCCTTTAGGTAGATTCTTAGGAGTGGAACTGCTGGGTCATATGGTAGCTCCATTTATAGTAGTGAGGAACCTCCCCCCACAGCTTTCCATAGTGTTTGGACCCATTTCCACTTCCACCAGCAAAGTAGGAGAGTCCTTTTTTCGTCATATCCTTGCCAACATTCATTGCTGCCTATTTTTTTAATGTGTGCCATTCTCACTGGTATAAGGTGGTATCTCATTGTGGTTTCGATTTGCATTTCCTGATTATAAGTGTTGTTGAACATCTTTTCATATATGTGTTGGCCATTTACATTTCCTCTTTGGAGAAGTGTCTTTTTAATTCTCCTGTCCATTTTTTGATTGGACTGTTTCTGTTGAGTCATGTGAGCTCTTTGTAGATCTTTGTGATCAGTCCCTTATCAGATGTATTGTGTGTGCAAAACTTTTCTCCCAATCAGTAGTTTTTAAACAATTTTAGAAACAAGTTTCACCTAGTAGTTGAAAAACTGACATCATTCATCTTAGTCCTGACTTATATTTCCACTTTCACAAAATTTTGAATCCTGATTTTATTAGTCACTTATCATCTGTCTCAGAAAGAAAATACATATAATTGTATATAAGGACATAATTCAATTTTTCCCTTTTATAATAAGGATCCATGAGTAAAACTTTTCTTCTAGATCAAATTATCATTACAATTATTAGTAGCTTCTTATGAAAATATAGACTATAAATATAGTATAATCTTGATGAAATATTACATATTAAAAATGTTATTGGAAATAAGGTGAATCAGACTTCAATTAGTTCCTGGAACTATGACTGAATATTATTTGTTGTCAGAAAAAGTTTCAGAATTAAATCCATCACTTCTTTTTTCACTTTATACATGTAAGCAATAAAATTAAATTGTTCACGTGTAAGTAAATTAGAATGGAGAAAATTTTGCTTCTGAGTGAGTGAAACATCCAAAATCATGTTGCACTCTATCATCAAAAATTATTTTAATGATTTATTACAACTCAACTAGATCCTCTTTGAATTTTGTTAAACAAAGAATTAGAAATTAACCTCTTTGTAAAATTACCAATTATCCAATTACTAGAGTCACTTAATTTTTGAGAAGTACTTTTTAAAGGCTTTGCCAAGGTTTATTGATAATATATTAATTATACCTATTATTCTTTCATGTAGAATTATGTGCAATCCACTGAAGAAGGAATTTGAAAAATCAAAATATTCTTTATTTTAATACAATTTTGTCAATATAATTTTTTTCAGGTTGCTTTGGTTTATGACACTATATGTGATTTAACAGGATAGGCTCATACCTTCCTAAATGAACCACACCACACCCACCACTAAGGCCCATCGTTCTCCACCGTTGTCCACTATGGCCACAATATTTTTCATAAAATATTTTTTCAATTTTTATTTTTTATTTATTTTCTCATGGATAGAATATTTTTATCTGATCATAAAATATATTTATCCAAACCTCATAATTTCAAATTTAGCTCCTTCAACTTCTGGAGGTATCCACCACTAAACCTAACTGACAAAACCAGTCAAATGAATCAGCCATATCCGACTTTCTGTCAGAAGTAACATGACTTTCTTTTTAATTAAAATGACAGTGTCAACACAGGTCTCATAACAAGCATCTCATTTCTAAATTCTAACATCAAAACAAAATTCTGGACTAGCACTTATTCTCCATGAGGATGCTACCTAGAAAGGCTAAGGAACTGCTACCTTCCCTATTTCCAGTCACAAGCTTTAGGTGTGAACTGTCAGCACTGTCTCTCTCCTCTGACATGAGACAGGCAGGACCCAGTGGGAGCTGCTCCTTACCCTAGTTTCCGTAGTGTGAAGAGCATGGAGTAGATTCTCTTTACTGCCCGTTAACATGTCTCTCCCTGTAGAGTGTTGCATTTCTGGGAAACATCACTGGAGAATAAGAGAAAACTTTCACCACGCCTGCTACACAATTTTACACTACATGCAGTTCAGAATATTGCCACAGAAGCCAAAAAACCCTGTTCCTAAGACCACACTGTGCACTCAACAGAAATATGTAAAAGACAGAGAAAGACACAAAATCCTAGCACAGGGATTTGATTCATGGAGGCGTCATTAATACCAATAATTTGCATTTGACTGAAGAATTTTAAACTGCTCAACAATTCACTGTGGTAAGATTTGAGATGTGTGAACATCTTTCTTTTGGACAGTGGGGGAAAGACAAATGTGAAAAAAAGATGGCAAAGAAGAATCTATGTGACTTCCTAAATGGCAGGTACCTATCCAGTCCAGCAAATTCTAGAAAAAACTATGTATGGATGCTGCTCTTCAAACTTTTTGTAACCACGTACCTCTTGGAAGAGTTTTCTATTTCCCAACAGGTACATGGACTACAATTTGAAAACTATTGCTACAGACTTCAACACCAGTGGGAAATCCAATTTACAGCATGTGAAACTAAATACATTATTCTCTAAGATTTCTACCAGTCTAATAAATTCAGCATCACCAAACATGTATTACAGTATGGTTTCCATGAATAGGGAACCCAAACACTGTGCAGCTGTGTCCTTCCACGGGGTCTCAGGCCTCAGTCATATGCGTTAGGCAGGCCCACCAGTTTAATCCTTCATTTGTTCAACTGTAAGTCAACTGGTTGGGGGAATTAATTACATTTGTTAAATCCTTTCACCTGTGCTATATAATGCAACACTTAACAAAGAAGTGATAATGCCATCATCTCTGCCATGGTCTACTTAGAAACCAATTATAAGACTTGCCCACAGCCAAGGGGAGAAGGTTTTACAAAGTTATAGGTCATTGGGAGTTATTTTCAGAATTTTGCCTACCATACCATTTAAACCAAACATTAAAATTATGATTACAAAAACTGTGGAATGTTTTCTTCAAGTTTAGATGTAAAATGTAAAAGAAAATTCTGAAAACACACATTATTTAGTGATCTTTAAAAGAATTACCAGAGAAATTAGTTTAAAATCTCTATTTCCTAGGCCTGACCCCAGGGACTATGATTCAGTAGGCAAAGGGTCAGCCAGAAATTTGCATTTTAAGTAAGTTTTTCCTAAGGATTTAGCTGCCAGTGCTGCCTACTCATTGAAAGGTACTAAGATAGAGCTTCCATAATTAAAGGCCAACTCAAATTTTCCCAAGGCTCTGCAGTTAGGGCCAGAGAATTCCTCCAAAAGCATTTAGTCTCTCTGTTTTATATAAGCTGTATTTCACAGACTCCACTGCTCTACTTAGCAACTACATATTGAGAAATCTTTATATTGTCCCAAGAAGTACCTTTCTGCCAAAAGAGTCCTTTTTGTAAGACTAAGCTGACCGCCTCCTCTCTATTATTAATCAAATATACAAAATTTTAATAACACAAAGTAGAGAGAAACCTAGTTTCTCCTTCAACTTTACTTCTTACCATTCTTAAGAGAAGAAAGAGAGAGATCACAAGCTTAATTCTAAAGTGTCCTAGAACTTCCCTCTAGCAGGGACCCCCACCTTGTTGTCCCACTCCTGCTGAGGCTCTTGCTGGTTGCTGGAGCAGTGGTTCCTTGGAGGCCTTTGGACAGGAATAGTGTGAGAAAGTAGTAATGGTCCCAACAATATGACTACCAATTTTCAAATGACTCGACTTATGAAACTATGGCAAAAGGTACAAGGCAGTAAGCAACTGGGGTAAGTTGGGTTATGAAACCTTCCAGTGGCAGAATTTTTCAGAAGAACACTTAGAAGAGTTCTAGAGGTCAGTGAGAGCCTCTTGTGCTACAGATGTCCAGAGTGTAATAAGTGGTGACGAAGACACATTAGAGGGGAAGAAACCCATAGCACTTGATTCACTCAACTAATAGTTACTATTTGTTATATATAGCACAGTGCTCTCTGTGTTTACACCAGAGAAAAGAGGTTAGCTTTCTCACTGCCTGACTTTGCCCCTTATTGGACAGCCTGTCAAGCACACTCTACTCCTGTCAATATGGGATCGTGTGTGATAAAAATATTACTCAGGGATCAAAAAAGATAAACTCATGTCATTTGCAGCAACAGAGATGGAGCTGGAAGGGATAATGCTAAGTGAAATAAGTTAGGAGATAGATAAATACTGTGTGGTGTAACTAATATGTGGAATATAAAGAAACCAAACTAAGGGTGACATAAAGAGAAGCTTAAAATCCAGCCCTTGAATCCAGCTATACATGGAAGCATCCAGAGAGGACAGGGAGACTATGGGTGATTTGGTGGTGGATGCACTGCAATGGCAACACTTGACTGAGGTAGCCTAATATTATCTAATTTAAAATATGAAATAAATTAATTATAAAATTAAATCAAACACAATTCTGATGATTAAAGAAAGGGTGTTTTAACAATTGTTCCTTAGTACCTCTTCATTCAAGGATTCCAAGTCATGCTCTCTAGAGTTGTCCCTTACAACTTTTCTTGACTTCTGAGACAATCTTAAAGACTGAGGAAAAGGACCATGTCAATACTGTCAGTCACTACGACTCCCAGGCAGTACTCAGTCACCATGACGGAGGCCCAGAAAAGAGAGGTAGAATAAGGAAACCAAGGTTTGCAAGTTCATAAGTGTTAGGGCAGAGAGTTCTGTTTTCCCTACAAGTGAAGCTGGAATTAACACAGCTGCTAATCCAGGAAAAGTTCAGTTTGTCTTCAAACAACAAGGATTTGAATTGTAAAGGTCCACTTACGTGCAGATTTTTCTGTAAACAGACAACATAAACTTACGGTGTCAATAAATTTAGTATAGAATCTGTAATGGAATTTTCTTCTTATGAATTTCTTAATAACATTTTTTCTAGCTTGTTTTATTGTAAGAATACAGTATGTAATGCATATAACATGCAAAACATGTTAACTGCTTATGTGATCAATAAGGTCAACAGCAGACATTAGTTAGTTTTGGGTGAGTCAAAAGTTATACCTACATTTTTGACTGCACTTCTGATCCCCATATTGTTCATGGATGGGTCAACTGTATTTAGAAGGTTAATGTGTCTGTGCCACCCCAACTTCCCAGATCATATCTACATTCTCTCCCTGCCGTCACTCCTCCCTTCCTGCCATATACTATATCCTTGAATTTTCTTCTGTCAAAACAAGTTCCCAGAAAAGCATCAGAAAGTCACATATTTTTGGAAAAATGGATAAATTATTATTGTTTTCATTTTTTTTAAAAAAAATATGCTTTTAAAATAATACCTTTTGGTGAAGACTAAAACATTAGTAGTGGATAAGACAGATTTGCTCTTATTGGATTTTCTTTAAGGAAAGGCAAAAATTTTTCCATAGTCATTCCACATTGGACATAAGGCATTATCAATACTTGAAAGAAAACATGGGGGTGAGGTGGGGGCAGGGAGGCGTATTTATTCCAGTCTCTATGGTTCTTGGAAACATAATGTTCAAACTTAACAGTTTCAGCTCCAACATGCAAAGCTCCTAGAAGTTATCACTCTCATCTTTGCAATAAGGAAAGACTGGGTAAAACGAAATCAGTAACTTTTCCAGAACCATCAAAAAATCAAGGTTGCAGGAAAACCTACCATCCTGAAATCAGGAGAAACAAGTACAAACAGAGAATTCAATCTGGAACAGATGTAGCTGGAGTGATAAAATGGTGGAAATATATGCATGAGAGAACATTTATGAATTGTTGGAGGCTGTGTTTAGACTAACATAAAAGTGAAAACCTGCGTGTGGACCCTCAGACTTTTGTGAATTACTTTCAGAAATTCCATTGGTTCTCAAGATTAAAATTCTAGAATATCCCTTATTGTTTGGCAGGGGATGGCGAAGGGAGAAAATTGTGAAATACCACCATCCAGCTGACCACTAATTGTGAAATTTACCCAGAACATTGTTCATCGTAAAGACTTACTGTGCAGGAGAAAAAATATTGTAAGTGTCGAGTGTCGTGCCAGCAGGAAATGGCAGTAGGCAGGTTCTCAATGATGGGCAGACAGGTATAAATGAGTCCTGGAGCCCTCGGGGGCTTTTTATGGCTTTTTATTTAAAGTCTTCAATTCTGGCAACTATATACAAGATGGTGGGGCCGGGGCCCCAGGAGGCTAGACCTCCTAGCCCCCGGCAAATCTTCAACTTCTCTGGGGCCCTTCCTGCAGCGTGCTCTTGCTGCTGCCCTCTGCGCTGCTGCTTCTTGCCTCTGCTCTTAGTGCGCTTGTACACACTTTGCATGCGCAGTACACCAACGGCTACTCTAAGCCACGCCCCCCAGGTTTTGCTACTCTCAGCCATGCAGCAGCACTTAGTCCTGCAGAGGCCCATCCCCAAGGGGAGGGTGGAAAAGCCTGAGAGCTCTGCTGTCTACCCCACAGTGAATTTTTTCTCAGTTGAGGAAAAGACATCCCTCTCACTATGGACCCCTGTAGCCTTCCTGTATCACCTAAGATGGGGAAAGAGTGCAGAATGTATCAACGGGGACGAGAAATCTTCAAAGGAATCAGCCAGAAACACTGTGACCTGACAGAGGAATGGGGGAGGAGGCAAATAAAGTGACAGCACTGGGAAGAAAACAGTCACAGACTGGAGACATAAAACTCACAAAAAGACTAAAATGTAATAGTCTCAAAGGACATTTACCCTTCTTCATAACTTATGACCACACAAGAAAGTTCCTGTATAATTATAGATGAAAGAGATGAAAGGCATAGACTTTCTCTGAGGATCTGTACTGAGGAATACTCCCCAAAGTCAACAAGAGACAAACACGGACCCTAGAAGAATTCAAAATCTCTTAACACTTAAAAGCTACAGCAAGCATTAACTACAGCCTAACTCCTTGCCAAGTTAACAGAAGTCTTCACACTAACGGGTTACTTTTCTCAGTCTATAGTACCCAATACAACAGGACTGGGTTTCACAAAAAAAAAAAGAAGAAGAAGAAGAAGTTATGTCAAAAACTAAGAAAAAAACAGACTAAAAAGACAAAATAAACTTTAAATCAGAAACAGCTATGACACATGTTGAAATTAATCATCTAGGAAATTTAAAATAACTAACAAATTGAGGATTATAAAGGAAAAGGCAGAAAAGATGCAAGAACCGATGGGCCACCCTAGTCCACTCCTTCTTTTTGACTCATAATCTCACAATTTCTATCAATTCCACCTTAAAACACCTTTGGAATCTATCATTCCTCTTCAGCTACATTAGTACTGCATCAGTTCAAGCCCTTAACATTTTTCACCTAAACTATCACAACAGCCATTGGATATGAGAGCCTTTCTTACAGGTCTTTCCTTACCATAGCTCATCCTCTATACAACTCTGGAGTTATTTGTCGGAAAGCAAACCCAGTCCTGTCTCTTTATTACAGGTCTCTTCTGCACACAGAAGTTCCACTGTATACAGAATAAAATCTAAATCCATACCACAACATATAAAACCTTCATAATCTTGGCCCGAACAACCTCCCTAGCATCTGTTTTTGCACTATCTTTTCTTTTTTCATTGTACTTAGAAATGTAGAATAATCATAAACTTTTATTATAAACTTCTCTATCACCAAATATTATCCTCTCAAAGAAAATGACTATGATCACCTGGTGAATGTTATGCTAAAACTAAAACTTGAAAGAGTGGAGGAGGGTGAGGAATCATTCTCTCCTTAAAAAAGGACTTCCAGAAAGTCATCTTCATTGCCCATGATGTGGAAATTGCCATGGAAGGCAAAGCTTATAATAAATGTGTTGGGGTCCCTGGAAACCATCAGGGGAGCCAACATTAAGGGAGTAAAAGGTAAATAGTCCCATCCTCCAATTAAGGAAATGTAACAAAACACTTTGAGGATTTTTAATGTATATAATTATTTTTGCCTGATCCTTTATTCGGTTCCCCTACATTCCTCCTATAAGTGAAATAATATAAAATAAAATTTAAATAAAAGCACTGAGGTTTACGCATAAAAGATGATGAAAGGTTTGTGGTTAAGGATGAAGAAGGGTGAAAAAGATACTCAACCACTAATAATACGAGGGGACTGTTTCACAAGAGGCAGACCCTATAGTCTGTTCATAACAGTGATCATGAACTTCTGTTTTCAGGGAAGGAGACTTCAGATGGACCAGAAGTATCAGCAGATGTGTCCCTGGGAACCTGGATGTGGAAGACCCTTAGCCGAGCATGACACAGAGACAATGGGTTGTCCACCATGACAGACTATACTTCAAAAGTTCTCAATGACTTGCATAGACAAGAGCCAGAAGCCTATCTGCAGAATATATCAAAATGACCAGTTGTCCACAGTGACATCGTGTGGCTGCAAGAAGTACTAACGGTGTCAGATGCATCTGTTCCCCTGACTAACCACAACTTTTTAGACCATGTAAGTTTCATAAAATATCAGCGGAAAGCTAAAAGGAAGATGCTGAATTTCCTCCTAACCTGGTAAGTGATAGTTTCAGGTGTTCTTGTTAAAATAAAAAGTAAAGTGTTTATGGCCTTCATTGTCTTTTAGAATATGTAGCAATTCAGGAAAAATGTTTGAAACTGAAACCACTGAAAGGATATGGTGATTTTTTTAAGCCATGGAATCCTTTTCATAATAGGAAATATGCAGGAAACTCTGGAACTCTCTATACAAAAAAATCATCAGAGTAATTCTGGCTGGTGTAGAAGTCGGGGGCTGGAACCCCTGTAACTCAGACTCCCTATGTGTTTGCCTAGCTCTCAGCAACAGTCTCTGAATCCCTCCACAGAACCCAAGTGTCCTGCATAACATAGTATAAAACCTGCTTCCTTGATGACAGAAAGTCCACGAAGAATTTAAATCAGAGGATGACATCAACAGATCATCTGTGTAGAGCAGAGGAGGTTTTTAAGAGTGTGAAGAGTACAAGGCAAGATTGGAGATAAAACAACTGGCTTATTTATAAGAATCAAAGGACAGACAAGCCTTCTGACATACAATATCACGAATCATTTTCGATACAAAAACATGCTGAATCCAATTCTATTTGTAAATATAAAACCTGTTTGTGAATCATTATCAAAAACATGCATCAGAAAAAGAAATAAGCTCTCAGTAATAGTAAGAAGAGGTTAATCTATGATTAACTTGTAAATATAATTATCAGAAGCTTAGGACACTTTTCTGTCAGAGAGGCTGCTTTACATCAGATCCCTCCCCCTTACTCAGATTGGAAAATTACTTTGAGCAAAATGAACTTAAATTCTGCCCTAAAACTAGAAGATTTAAACCTGTTGTGATGAAAAATCCTATTTCCATGCTAATGGAAAAATCTAATATAACATATTCTTAAAAGAAAAGTATATGCCTAATGGGACAAAAATAGTTTCCTAGCAAATTCTGAGTAAAAATAGAGTAGAAAACAATGTTTTTAACAGAAAATGTGGGACTGAAGCATGTTGTAATGAGTATGTGTTTTCAAGCTAGTTTTGAGAAAATATTTGGGATAAAGTATTCTAAATAGAAACATTTGGAATTTAATTTAATCCAAACCAATAGTTTTGAGAAAATCTCAATACAAAACAGATTTTTAAAAAATACAGAATTTAAGCAATAATTTGTAACAAAGAACAGAGACCAATTTGAGAGATTGGCGTTTGAAAAAGAGATGAAGTTGTCGCAAACATACTACAGGCTGCCTGCCTTTGCATCCTGTTCCCCGTGCCTCCCACTCATCCCCCCTAGTGGCCAGACATGGAATGTGAGCTGCCTCCACAGAGGCTGGGGCATAAGTTTACATGAGACAGATCCTGCAGACTGGGGGAATTCCTTGGAGGGAGGTTGGGAAATGAGTATCTGGGTCCTATTTGAAGGATCCGGGTAAGTGCTTGGTCACATTACACTGGTCAACTGTGAGATCATAACTGACTTTAAAAAAGGCCCTAATCTGCAGTATCTTGGTGTGCTGACCATGAATATAACCCAGAAAATTTTTTGTTGCCTCTCATTTTGAAGATATTTCATATAATTCATTTTATGTTTCACCATGTAAATTTATCTAGTAGGACTGCAACAACATCATAAATCAACCTAGAATGATGTAATATTGCATCGCATTGCATAGTACCATCATGCACACACCATCCAGAGTGGTTGCATCATTTTCTGATGCAATGCACTACTACTGCCAGGCAGCTGCTGAGGTAAGCTGACATCAGCAGTGCACTAGATAAAGCCCTGTCGGAAAGGTTAAGCACTGAAAATATTTCAGACTTTGTGTGAGACAGTTGAAGCTACTGTTCCATAGAACTGTTATGATTTTATCCATTTAGGCACAATGCAGAACAGTAATACAGCAAAAGTGCGTTAATAGTGTGGACAATTTCTGCTCTATTTGTGGAGAAATGACATTTGCCAACCAGAAGAAAAGTATCACTTCTCAAGTGAAGAAGGCTTATCATCTTTACTTCAGATGCAAGGTTGGTGACCAAGACAAGCCTTGGGCCCTGCACATATGCTTTCACAGTGGTTCAACACAGCTTTCACAGTGGTTCAATGGCAAAAGACCATCAATGCCGTCTGCAGTCCCCACGGTGTGGAGAGAGCCAAGCAACCACATAAAAGACTGTTACTTCTGCTTGGTTCCTCCTCTTTCTGGCAGAATAACGAAGCAAAAGAAGTTGAGAATAGTCTACCCAAACATTCCGTCTGCATTGAGATGACCGGTTCAACAACTTTCTGCAGGGTGATGAGAAACAAGCATGGAATGCTTTTCGCCTAGTGTCTACAAACTTTCTTGGGAATGTTAGGGCAGAAAACTATAAGGAACTAGTAGAAGACATGCTGATGCAGTATCAGAAACTTGGCTGCAATATGTCTCTAAAGATCCACTTCCTTCATTCCCATCTGGATTTCTTCCCTGAAAACTGTGGAATGGTTAGTGATGAACATGGCGAACGTTTTCATCAAGATATCACATCAATGGAACAAAGATACCAGGGAAAATGGTCCACTACAGTGCTGGCTGACTACTGCTGGACACTACCCAAATATGCTCCTGAACAGCTGGACAAGAGGCAAGAGAAGAAATCTAAGTAGTCTATGACTTGATTTTTTACAGGTATTAACCGTAGGCCTATTACTGTTGGCATGCATTTCGTGATGTAAACATCCATTTATTGCAGATTACAAAAAAACTGGAGCCAAAATTAGAATTTGATTGTCATATTCGTGTTGAGCCCATACAAATTGATGGGAAATGACTAATTTTATTTCAGATATATGACTTTTGTAAAAATTTGTTGACCAGTGTTATCAGACAAAAGGCATCAGCAATAAATGTAGGAAGAGAAGTGGAGTCACATAACAGAAAACTTCAGGTACATCAGAGCTTAACAGTGTCTCATCAACTCAGGACCAGAAGTCTTCATGAACATGCAGCCTCTCAGACATCGAGGAAAAGGTGTTTTTAATTTATTTAAGCAAGGAAAAGGGCAGGAAGCTAAATAAGGTGGTCTTACTCATCTTTACCATGTGGAAACTCTGACAAATTCTAAATCCACAGGCTACTAAAATGCAAGGGATGACTTAGGAAAACAAAAGCAAATTAAATCACAACCTTGGAAAAGAAAATCTGCACTTGCCCTGATGCAGCTGTTTTTTTGTTTTGCTTTGTTTGTTTGTTTCCATTTTTAGTACCTAAATTTATTTTTAAAAATTAGAAGTCATTTGACAAAGGAGCAAAGAAAATGCAGTGGAACAAGGACAGTCTATTTAATAAATGGTGCTGGGAAAACTGGACAGCCACATGCAAAAAAATGAAACTAGACTACTACCTCACACCCTGCACAAAAGTCAACTCAAAATGGATAAAGGACCTGGATGTAAGACCTGAAACCATAAAATGTATAGAAGAAAATATAGGC
>PVIJ01021429.1:0-18512 GCA_004024925.1 Scalopus aquaticus | reverse complement strand
GCAAATCAAAACCACTATGAGATACCACCTCACACCTGTGAGGATGGCACACATTAAAAATACAGGCAACAACAAATGTTGGAAAGGATGTGGAGAAAAAGGAACTCTTCTACACTGCTGGTGGGAATGTGAACTGGTCCAACCACTATGGAAAGCTGTATGGCGATTCCTCAAACTGCTAAACATGGAGCTCCCATACAACCCAGCAATCCCACTTTTGGGGATCTACCCAAAGGACACAAAAACACTAATCTGAAAGGATACATTCACCCGTATGTTCATTGTGGCACTGTTCACAATAGCAAAGGTATGGAAGCAACCCAGATGTCCAAAAATACATGACTGGATCAAGAAGATGTGGTACATATACACAATGGAATACTATTCAGCATTCAAAGAAGATAAACACATGCAATTTGCCGCAACATGGATGGAATTAGAGGGAATCATACTCAGTGAAATAAGCCAGAAAGAAAAAGAAAAATATCAAATGGTTTCACTTCTAACAGGACTATAGGGAAACCAAATAGGAGAGAGACACTCAGCAGCCGGGGGTGGGGGGGGGAGGATAAGGGCACAAAATGGAATAGAAAAGAACACAAGGGGCCATGGAGATGGATCACAGGTGAATTGGTGGTGGGCTACCCAAGGGGAATACAAAATGTAGAAGACATAAATAACAATAAAAATATATAAATAAAACCAACCCCAACTCTTTGTAGGCTGTGTTTGTCACTTAGTTTGCCACAATCATATTATTCCACATGAGTGAAATGAGAAATGAGATTCTAAAATAAAACATAGAGCTGTAACACTTTAGCGTAGAGGTTTGCAAGATTTTTTGGCTTGTTTTTTCTCTTTATAAAAGGGCAAGATATAACCACGAGAAAGACCATGAGTAAGTAGTGACAAAAGATTCTGTGGGATAGATTGGCTAGGTATCCTTACATTTTACTAGTCATGATATAAAGTTATGTAACAACATAAAAACAATCCACTGCTATTTCTATTGAATCTCTGCAAATGCTAGAGGAACACTTGTCAAAGTTCTTTACATGTGTGAAACACTTGTGACATCAAGTAGAAAGTTGGCACATATGATTCCAAGGTTAACCAACTCTAAAATTCTACGATTCCAAAATTTAAATGATCATACCATTAATAATATTTGGCAGAGTTTCAAAAGTAGTTGAAATGGTGTTTTATGACTTGCTTAATATTTTTGCAAATTCTAGATGGAAATTCCTGAAAGTTGGCAACTCAAACCCAATAATTGACTATCTCCTAGTCACTCTGCAATTTCTTTCTTTTAACTGAGGATGAATTGGTATATCATGTAACATCTGAAAACTAAAAATGGACACTTCAAACAAAACATTTTTTCATTGAATGAGTCAACCACCACTGAATAATGATTCTACTTTTATACATCAGTGAATACCTTTGAGGACACCTCATACAATATAGTCACTAAGTACAGATTTACTGGCTACCTAGTAGAATCAAGGTCATGGTTGACATACACTAGGGTATAAAAATACTTATTGAGTGAATTAACAGAGACTGTGTCATGGTGCCTGGGTTCAAATTCCAGCCTTGCCATATACTAGCTGTGTGACCTTGGGAAATTTTTACTTTTCAGTGCATTCCTTGATCATTAGTAAAATAGGGCAAAAAAAATACTTCATTGCTTATTATGAGGATAAAGTGATACACTGCCTGTAAATAACTTGGTATCTGTAAGTAGCCAATAGTCAAGTACAATAAAAGTACATACCATTATTTCTATATCTATATTTGTTCCACTAGATACAATGATTATCTAGAATCAGGCTTCCATAGAGCCTCGTGTACTTCTCTGCAAATCAGTATTCACTTAAAATTCTACTTTGGAGTATCTTGCTTTCAAAATGAAACAAGGAAAACAACATAAAATGTAGAACAGTGAAGATAAAGAAATTAAGTCCTTTTATGTTCTCTGTGCAGTATGCTTTGTTATTATTTGCTATTGTTATAAGGGATACAAAAGCATGTAAAAGATAACTTCTATTATCAAGGAGTTTTAAATCTTTTAACAAAATGAAATGTGTAGTAGATAAAGGTAATTGATGTACTCATTACACATTTATTGAGCATTTACTAGGGAGTTGGCATTAGTAATGCAAATGATGGAGGAAATATAACTTAAAATAAGGTTAGAAGCAGACCCACACAATGCCTAGATCACAAAAGCAGACTCAGGCAGGTATCAGACTGCAGTAAGGAGAGTCAAGTACACAGACCAGGGTAAAAATACAGAGATGGAGCCTATTACAGCATCTCAGGTCCCTTTCAGATCCTACATAGTTATTCAAAATCAAAAGCAAACAAACCACTCCTGGAGTGAATGAGCCCCTCCAGACTGAAAGAGGACTATATCAGTGCTGTCACTGCAATGGCTAGGGCAGCCATCTTTCTGCCTGCCTGTGCCTATGCAGGTGTCCTTTCCACCAAATCTATCCCTCTGCAGGGCAGTGGCCTTTCTTGCCTGCCCATGACCTGCACCATGCCGGGTCTTTTCACTGACCTCCCTCAGCAGAGGCAGCTCTCCTCAGGGCTGCCCGCCTGGCTGCAACCATGCAGGCCTCTCTCTTAGCAAACCTGCCCCTGTCAGGGCAGCTCTTCCTGCCTGCTTGTGTCTATGCGAGCATTCTTTACTTCCCTGTCCCTTTCCCTGCGAAGCCTGTTTACGTATATGCGACGTCTCTGTCTCATGGAGAAGCTAACCATGTGCCGCTGAAGGGAAGCTCTAGTGAAACCTTTCCCAGAGTGAACCCAAGGACCCTGTTCTCAAAACCCATCAACTCCAAAAACGAGATCACAAAGATGATTCAGATACAATCTAGAGATGAGTCACATAAACTCTGTGTGTGAGTCTTACTTTCCTCATATTGGAAATATGGGTAGAGATATCTCAACAATATAGGGAAATTCAGAGAGACTCGGATATGAATCTTATGTCTGCAACAGGACAGGGCCTCCATACCATAAGAGTTCGAGTGGAGGCTAGAAGCATATGGAGGAGATCATCATCGTTCCTCAAGAAAATGACACTGGGGGGCCTCCCTGGTGGCGCAGCGGTTAAGCGCTGCGCTGTGGAGCTGTCGGCAGCGGTGACGCGAGTTCGACGCCCGGCCAGGGAGAATCCCACATGGCGCAGCAGACCGCTCCTGCCTCGCCCGCTGCTCCCCTCAGCAGTGTATTTCTGATCTGCCTGTTCTGCTTTACCCGCTCTGTCTCTGGTGAACCCTCTCGCCTCCCCACACCTCTGACCTGTACCCCAGCTTGTATGTAAAAATAAAAAAAAAAAAAGAAAAAAAGAAAATGACACTGAGGAAGGCCTAGACGGAAATTTGTGTGGCAAAGAAATTCAGAAAGAATGTCCAAGCAAATGGAGAGCACTATGGCATGGCTCATGACAGGGCTCTTGAAGGAGATTCACTGGCCCAGACACAGGTACAAGGATCTCTCCAGATTCTAATTCAATGAATTCATCCACTGTCTGATCATGTTTCTCACCATCCCCAGCTTAGGAATCTTGAACTAACTTTTGCTTATCAGGTGAGATCAATAGCATCCTTTACAATCGAATTTTAGTTTATCCAGCTGCATCTCCTGTAGTCTGATTACTGCCATCTCTCTTACATATAACTATAGACGTGCTATACAACAGTGGGAAAGGCAAGGTTTCAGAGTTACACAGGTTTTTCTACTTAGTTGTTTTCACCTTGGACTAGTCGTTCATCTCTAAAGATCATGTTTTTCATGGAGCTTCCATACGACCCAGCAATCCCACTTTTGGGAATTTACCCAAAGGATACAAAAACACTAATCCGAAAGGATACATGCACCCGTATGTTCATTGCGGCACTGTTCACAATAGCAAAGGTATGGAAGCAACCCAGATGTCCAAGAATAGATGATTGGATCAAGAAGATATGGTACATATACACAATGGAATACTATTCATCATGGAAAGAAGGTAAACACATGCAATTTGCAGCGACATGGATGGAATTAGAGGGGATCATACTCAGTGAAATAAGCCAGAAAGAAAGAGAAAAATACCAAATGGTTTCACTTATAACAGGACTATAAGGAAACCAAATAGGAGAGAGACAATCAGCGGGGGGTGGGAGGCGGAGGGAGGGAAGGAAAAGCACACAAAATGGAATAGAAAAGAACACAAGGGACCATGGAGATGGATCACGGGTGAATTGGTGGTGGGCTACCCAAGGGGAATACAAAATGTAAAAGACATAAATAACAATAAAAATATATATATTAAAAAAAATAAAAATCATGTTTTTTCTTTTGTGACAGAGTGATAATACCACCTACTGCTTAAAATTAGTTATAGGAATTAAAATAGCATACTTAGTACAGTGTCTGGCATATAAGGACTGAACAAACTATTAAAAATATATCACAAATGATATTTGGGGAGGTTATGCTAAGGATGGCTTGGAAATGAAATTTTGGAATGCGGACAGTGTGAGGTACAAATATGGGTAATGGTGCTATTCAGCCCCTGAGTTCTGAAACTGAGGACCTGGGGGAGAGTGCTGGTTAGAAGAGGTTAGGAGGGGGAATTGAAAGAAATGGAAACAACCAAGTAAGACCTGTTAACGGTCTTTCTAGTGAGGGATTGAACAGGCAGGCATGAAGTGAGGGAAGACTCAAAGATGATCCCCAAGATCTTGGCTTTGAGATAATGGTACTATTAATTTTTTTTAAATGGACAAATCAGATAGGTGAGATGAGATGAGTGAATTTATGATTTCACAAATTATGAAACAGATGTCATATATTTAAAAAAATAGCTAAATTTAGAATTATGACATGGCATGTTAATTAAATTTGCTAGTCTGAATCCTGGAATTTTCTTTTTAGTCTTTATGACAAAACATCCCTGTTCTTCTGATCCCTTGGCATCTGCAAAGACAGTCTCCTTTACTAACTTCAGTCAGATTCATCTAAAACCCCAGGTCTATACCTTAGATTCAGTATCCAACCTTGCTGGGCTTGCACTGCCCATTTGTAAAAAGACTCTTGCAGCATCAGTTTAGAGAGAATGCTCTGTCCTCCATAACTGATGGCCCTCCATGATATCTGATCAAAATTTCAGTCCCACACTTAGTATATGATTACCCAGGTCTGCCTTCAGCAAGAATCCAATTAAGTCATTTTACCAGAACTCTTACTGTTGCTATTTCCTCGCAATAATTTTCATCCATTGACACCACTCTGTGGGGGATTATAAATCCTCACTTGTACCTGGTGTATTGGGAATGAAACCTAGTTCTATACTGGGATCTCCTTTCCCCTATTGCAATAGTCCTGAATAAAATCTGTCTTCAACTGCTTTAACTACTGTCCAGCTCTGGTTTTCCTTGAACTCCCTAGCTAATTCTTGCTTTCTTTCTACCTCTAAATGAGAGCTTTCCCTGAAGTTCAATCTCTATTTCTTTTCTTTTTCTGTTAATTATCTTCCCAGTGTGGGAGCTTAGGGTGGGGAGCAGGGTTCACCTTACTGTAAAGTTTTTATTCAAACTCAGGCTTTTACCTGCCTAAGGCATCCTCCTCCATATTCTAACTATGCAAAATTTCTCATACATAAGAATAGATTTGAGTGAGAAATAGTGATAATAAAAATATCAGGAAAGAAGCACTAATGTAAAAGTCAAGTAAGAGATAAATTATTCAACTTTTAATACCAATGCATTCATTATTTATTAGTACCTTCTCTTAAAAAAATGAATCAAAATGTATGAAACCTTCCTGAGTCCCTCAAAATATTTTCTAACATGTAACATTTAGAGTTTCTTGATCCCAAGAGGAGATTAAAATACAGGTCCAATTAAGCTCCATTCTAAGTTTCACGTTGGAACATTGAGTTTCTTATTACTTAAGACCCAGGAAGTCTTCGATTAGGAAAGCTCTCTTGTCTGGAAACTGTTTTTTTCCCCCAAGGGGATATAATTGAAGAGGGCAATACTGGAGAGGAGAGGGGAGGGAAGAGGAGGGGAAGGGAGGGAAGGGGAGGGGAGGGGAGAGGGAATAGAAGAGGAGAGAGGAGAGTAGAGAGCACATGCGCGTGCACGCACGCGAGCACGTGCCAAAGGCTACACACTGTATTTGTCAACATATATAATATCTTGATAGAAGGAGAAAATGTCTCAGCCATTCTACAGCAGATGTTCCACAAATGTACATTCAACACCAATACTAACAATAAAATGCAAAAAGTAATACAAAGCCATACATAGGAACTGATTAGTATGATTAGAAATCAAAAACATTAGAAAATATCAGCAGGCAAGAAATCTGATCTCCATACTCTCTCTGGCCGTAATCATTGACTAGTTGGGTATTAAAATACTAGATGGATAATATGGAACTTCATTCAAATTTACCAAGGGTGGGGAGCAAGGAGATTTCATAGATGACTTCTAGATTTCTAATTTAAGCAAGAGCCTTTGGTTAGTGGTGACATAGCCAGAGACAAAATTCAGCAGAGGCGGAGGAGTGAATGGGAGGAGGATTTATTGAGTTCACTTTTGGAGTAATCCATTTGTTGTGACCATGAAACACCAGTGGATGTCCTCATGTTTCATGCCCCAAACTTGATCAATATTTCCTATTAGAGTTATTAAATGGAATCAATTTAAAGTAATAACTCAAACTATGCCATTTGTGCTACAATTTTTTATTTAAACATTTAGCAATTGTTTAAATCTGCTTTTAATTTAAGGTTTCAATTGTTTCTTTCTACATATCAAGCTTCACAGGTCACATAATACTCTAATTAGCTAACCTCAAACTAGTGACAGCCTTGCTTCAAATATAATTTAATTGGCTTAATTTCTAGTCCTCTTCTCCTGACATAAATTTAAATGATTTCTTAAAGACTAGCTTTGTGTTTTCTGCCTGTATGGCAACCAGTAAGGAAGGATAACGAAGTAGTTCACCTATTCTGATGGCTGCCCATCTGGGTTAGTGCCCTGCTCTTCACTGTACTGACTCTGTGTCCTCTGGCAACTTAATTAGCTTCTCCATATCTTGGTTTCTTCACCCATGAAAAGGAAAGCACATCTTTAGAATTGATTTACGGCTTAGGACATAATTTTAAAATATTGTACTGCATTTGAGAAGAATTGGTGTTCTCTGACTGCCAAATGGAGAAGTCCATAGAGCATCCCTAAATGAAGCTTGATGGCATGGTGTCCCTATCGCCTATATTTTCAATGAGTTTTCTGTGAATTTCCTCTATCATTAAGAAAAATAACTTGAAATTTGTTACTATGATGGTAGATTTCTTCTTGTATTTGTATGACATTTTCTCATAGGCTATAGTAACTGAGGTAACCTGGGTAAACTGCTTAAAATATTGCTTGGTGAGGAGTGTCCGAATGTGCTAACCACAGATATGACATTTTGGTCTAAGGATTATTTTGAGCCGAAGGCATTTGTACAGTAGTAGCAGGTATGAGAACATTCTGTGTTTTGATCTCCTTTTCACCTCCTAAATGCAGGAGATAAAACTCCCAGGTGAAAAATGTCTGCTCTGTACCAAAAGGCCAGAAACACTTGCATCACCAGAGATGGGGGCTGATGGAATTCTGTACAAACAAATCTTATTAAAATAACTCCTAGTTTCCTCTGGCCTTCCCATATATTTTAGTTATTTTCCATAATTGCTTCTCTTTTCCTTCAAAAGAATAAAAGCATTTAAGTTCTGCCACTTCTTAGGGTTTTCATTTCCTTATGAAGGCTCCCATGTCACATAAAATTTATATTAAATAAATTTGTGCTGTGCTTTTCTTCCTGTTTATCTGTCTTAGGTGAATTTAATTCTCAGTCCAGCCAAAAACCCTAAGAGGATAGCTATAAAGTGGGCCTATCTAAGCATTTAATACACATTTGCTGTTATGTTTTCATCATAAATAAGCACCAACAAAGGCCTGAGACATTTCACTGCCAGAGAGCTAGGCATTGTGCATCGCTCTGATTGTTTTGTCAAATTTGTGCCTTATTTATAATTCTAAGACAATACTGGAAAAATAAGAGAACCTCAGTGCTAAAACTGATTTTTTTTTTAAATGGTACCTTCTTCTCCCTAAACTTACTTTTAAATAAGATGTTTTGTGAAAATTCCTAGTACATGATGAAAATGTAGCAAGAATGAAATAAACTAGGTGAATAAGCCTTTTCTCCTTTTTCTTTCTTATAATTCTCATCAAGCTGTATTTTTTTTAAAGATTTATTTATTTATGCATACAAGCTGGGGTACAGGCCAGAGGTGTGGGGCGGCGACAGGGTTCACCAGAGACAGAGTGGGGAGCAGAACAGGCAGATTGACGGAAACACACTGCTGAGGGGAGCAGCAGCTGAGGCAGGAGAGGTCTGTCGCGCCATGTGGGAATCTCCCCGGCTGGGCGTTGAACTCCTGTTGCTGCTGCCGACAGCTCCATAGCGCAGCGCTTAACTGCTACGCAACTGGGGAGGCCCAAGCTGTTTTATTTTTGTTTTATTTTATTTACTGTTTTATTTACTATATATATATATGTAAATGCTGTTTTTGAAGAGTCTTATCATGTCAACAAATACTTTAAAAATGTGAGTTGTAATAAACTCCATTATATTGTTTTATAAAGAAATTTTTCTATCATATAAACAAAAATAGGTGTCTTTCAGAAAGCACTTAAGAGATCATCTCATAAAAATTACCAATTTCAGTAATAATTAGTCTATGAAGAAATAACTATACTAGTGTGAAGGATCAAGTTGTCTAAGCAAATAATATCACACCATCACTACCCACTAACAACATACACTATGTGTGAGTATGTGTGTGTATACTACATAAATTTATTTCAATATTTGAAACCGTCTCAACAGTATGATTTTCATCTTGATGGTTATATGTCTCTGAGATACAACACATAAACACAGCATTCCACAATTATATTTAAGTTTTCTTAACAGATGTCTGAAATAATCAAGGTATATATAGTACCAAGTAATTATTAGCTCCTAAATTACTTCTGACATAATTAAGTCTAGAGGAGTGAAAGACTAATAAGCTTTATCTTGAAATTCATTGACTAGCATAGGATTTATAGAACACTGAAACTGAAAAAACAAGATTACATATTCTGCTAAGATTAATGAAACATCCTACCAAACCTTTATTGATCTACTCCTTCTAGGCAGTCAACTCTGAATTTCTGCTGAGAAAGCACTGAGGTTACCAAATATCAAAGTGACAATTAAACCTCAAAAATACATACAGAGAGCAGAAAAATATTCAGTATTTGCATGAATCCTGTCATTAGTGAATCATTTATTGACCAAAATTGGATTTCTATTGCCTCTGGGTATAAGACTGCAATAGGCAAACTGACTATAAAAATAACTTTTAGAAAAAAAGAAATAAAATAAAAAGGAATACATTTGAACTGACTAAAATTAGATGCAAATCAAAAGTGCATAAACATTTATTCAGACTAAACTAAAGAATTTTTACTTCCTGACCAAATTGTGACTAGATAACAAGACAGAACACAGAATGCAATTTGCACACTTTATGCTTTGACACTGAAGAAGTCACTTTTATTGAAGAGAGGCTAGCTTGCTCTGTGTAATCACTGGTACAGCATAGAAAGAAATAGCCTGTCTTACCAATCTTAGATGACTAAATTATGGATACATTTTCTAAAGTGTGTTCATCTTTTAGACTCTCAAAGGAAAATTTCTTAGCCTTGTAGAACTATACTGAGGAAGTAAGATGTGATCTCCATTATCCTCCATAGCCACAGTTTGGGACCTGGTCTATTTTCTCTAGAGCTATGTATGTTTAGCATATAAGTGTTAGATTTAATTTAGATTATCTTTAATATTTAGAGCACCCTTACACATCCTAGTAATACTGCATTCATTTCCAGATGAACATATGAAATTATGTTGAATGGTTCAGAAAATTCTCTAAGCTCATACTGCTAGAGATAAATGTAGCACTCACATCTGTCTATAGTCAAAACCCTGCCTCTTCAACTTAGCCATTAGATGTGCCATATTAATTGATTGATTTTTCTGATAATTTTGGGTATGATTAAGTAGTAATTCATATGATCTACATCCTGATATTTCAAGACAAAGAAAGCATGAGTCAATCTGCAAGGACATTTATCCTAAACTCTCTTTATAGTGGATGTAATTGAGGCCAAGTACATGTAACAAAGTAATAAGAAACGTAGAACTGGGACTTTTCCTTTAAACTTCATGGCAGGCAAGACATAAAGTGATATGAAAATTTTAATTTTTTTATTGCTAAAGTGAATGGTGAAGTATATTTTAGGAATAATATTTCAAAATTCCTATCATCCATTGTTATTATTAATGATAATATATGTAGGCTTTTTCAAGGATGCATTTTGAAGCTGATGCCACTACAGAACACAAAACAGAAAAATATGTAGGAATGTGGTTTAAAAACATACAGAATAAAATTCATACTGAGCTCTAAAAGTAGGCATTTAGCCCAATTTTTGGAATAAATCAAAGAGTAGGCAGAAAACAGACAGTAGGAACATTTATTTTAGCAAAAAAAAAAGTAGGATAAATTTACCAAGCCAATCATGGGATGATATATGCAGATAAAGGATGCAGAGAAAATGTGCAACATCGATACATGAACACATTTGAATGCAAGAAAGCAAAAAAAAAAAAAACAAAAAACCAAAAAACCCAAAAAACAGAAAGCACAATTGTCCTAAATGTGAATAAACATTCAAATTATGCTGCAGCTGCAAAATTTAAACTCAAGGAAGAAACATTTGCAAATGAATTTATTAAATAGATGTGATTTCCTACTTTCGCATACCCGGTAGTTCTTTTATAAAGTGAAATGTACAATTTGTCTTGATATAAATGGCATAATGGCACTTACCCCAGTTGTACTCAATCAAATAGCAAAAATTCTTGTGAAAGGCTCGGCTTATTAAAGAACACAATGCTATTGATACCCAGATACTTGGACATACAGAGGGTTTTTCCATCTAATCAAATGTCTTACACGTTTAACATGACATTATACAACAAGGAGGTTTTCATGTGAAGGAAATTAGTTTTTTCTTAACGTCACATACCAAAGAGGTTTCTTTTAAGGAGTTAAATTGCTTGCTGAAACCAACCCTTGGTTGTCATCTGTCCTTCTTTCCTTTCTCCCTTCCATTCATCCAATCCAATCCAATCTAATCTAATCCAATCCAATCCAAAACCACTGCAATCCCATCCCATCCCATCCCATCCCATCCCATTCATCAATCCATTCATCACCCACCCCTTTCTTCCTCCCTCCCTTCAAAAAACATTTATGGATCTACAGAGTCTGTAACACAGCAGAGGATTTTAAAATGCATCAAAAACTTCTGGTTCAGGATTTTATGTGAGGATAGTATTTGAACCAGAAGACTCAGTAACCTCTTCTTAAACCAGTACAGCTCCCTACAGCAGTGATTTGGCAAATGAGACCTTTTATTACAACCAGTCTTTGGCTCAGACAGCAATGTAGAAACTGTAGTGCCAGGCTGGATCATTTGTTTTACAGTCTCTCAAAGTAAGGTCTCTCGACATCAGCATCACCTAGGAACTTGCTAAAAATATAAATTCTTATTTGTGGCAATTTTATGTTTGAAAATCAAAATGCATGAAAATCACTTGGAAGACTTGACAAATCAAGAATGTACATTACTAGATAATGATCCAGACCATTGGTGAGTGAAGTCAAGGAATAAAAAAGAAGTCTGGAAACAGAATAGCAGATTTAAATGTTTGGTTAAGACATTTCGACAATGTTGAATTGACAAATCAGAGAATATTTCTTGAGCAAAGGCAATTCATGATCAGAAATTTCATTTAGAAGACTTTGGAGCCAACTAAAACCACAGAGAAAGAAGCAGGAATTTTCATGCCTCAAATAACTGGGACCATTCATTTAGTTTGCATTCTGTGCTCTGGATGAGGCTTATTCAAAGAGCTCTCTCTCCCCATTGTCATAAGATTCTCTTCCTCCAAAGGTCTGACTCTGTCTACCCTTTGATATTTCTGACTTCCCATCTGCCACTACTTCCAGGGGTTCCCCGCCCTATCTCTTTCTGCTACTCTTTGTCCTCTATCCTTCACTTTATTTCCTTTGGTAGGAATTTCTGTTCTAACAAGAATCTGTTTAAATGTTTATTGCTGTTTATTTAATAGCTGCTCCTTGGAGAGCACACCAATTACATTCTTCATCTAAACATATGATCTCCTAGGTCACAAGACAGCTAATCTTAACCTGATTTTATTTTAATCTGTTTAATGTCCTCATGTCAAAAACAAACAAAAAACAAAAAAACCTGAGTCACTTTAATGTGTTCAGTGTGCTTTGCTGACAACCTATCCATGCAAAATTATGTTCAAACATGCATAATTTAAGGCATGCTTTAAACAGAGTTAATGATAGTGCTAACTGGGTTGATTCAAATACGAAATATCAAAATTATGGGTTTTTTTTGTATCCACAGACACTTTTTATATAAAGCAATATTTAGTGAGTAAGAAAGACTGGTATAGTAAAATGTTCTATTATGTCTTAAGTATTCCAACATTCTGGTTACACTTCAAATCTTATATAATGTTTCAAATGTGCATGTGGACCAAGATGTACTTCTCACTCTAAATAGACTATTGATGAAGTTACTTTTACAACAAAATTCACTCTGGTTCTGACATTTGGCTATAGTTCTTTAATGTCTTTGAAACACAAAATACTTTCTTCCTGGAAATAGTTCATTTAGAAGGGAAATGTGATTTTTTTTGTGATTTAAAATAAAGTAAAAGGAATATAAAGCAGATGTGTCTGGTTCCCTATATCATCCCCTTCTTGGTCCACCTCCAATTTTAGCTACAGCGACACAAACAGATGGTTCTGTGCCAAAGTGGGCGTTCCTTGCCTTTTCAGTGTCTCCCTCCAGTGGCAACTGATTGCCTTCTGCATTCTGCCCCAAGTGGTGCGAGCAGAACTGTAGGGGAATTAAGGCCTCTGGGAGAAATCTACAGCCAAGGCAAAAAGCCAAACAACAACACAATGGATAGACCACTTGCCACACACCGTTATGGAGAAATTATGGAGGTCTCTTGTACCCTCTCAAAGGTCCTGAGAAATCAAGTTCTCCTGGTTCACAGTGAGGGACTCATTCACCCACTTTGGTCTTTGCTGCTTCTCTATAATTCACTCTCCCTTCTCGCTAACTCTAGAAATCAGCTGATGATCTCCTCAATAAATTACCAAGTCATTGTCTTAGCAACCTATCCATATGAAAATATGGCCTACAAATTCATGAAAACAGCATTTTGTCTGATCTTCTACTCTAGATAAATAACAAGAATAAACATACAAAACATACCTGTCCACCTTCTGAACAAGCAACTAAGGAGTTAAAAGACAGATTTAGCTTAGCAGCCTATTAATGTATCTGAAATTATAAGCCAGAAATATTTACATTCAAATACATCAAGTTTACAGTAAAAAAAAAAAAAGGAAATTCTTTCCCATAAAATAAAAGGAAATTCCTTCCCTATATATTATATAAGTAATAAAGAGACAGTTTTACCTTTGACTATCAATTTTCCATTTTTCTTGTTTCGAAGACAGGAAAAAATCCAAACTTTGTAGGGTTTTTTTTTTTTTTTAACCCAATGTCACTCTTGGTATGTGATGCTCAACTGTTCTGAAATATAAAAAATGCAATAATTAGTTGCAATAACTAGTATGAAAAAATAGGATACTTAAGATCTCATAAGAACCATTCTGCTAGTCATTAAATTCAATGACATGAGAAGAGATTCATATAACATTTATATGACAATATTCTTGCCTGATGTTAAACTTTATATTGTTATACTTTCCAGAAAAGTAAGTCAACCATAAAAATATAGAATAATGTTGTAATAAGTAGCTTTGCAGATATTCTAAAATCTACTTTTCAACTACTGACAGTTACATTCTCTTTAAAAACAAATTCAGACAAGCATCAGTCACTTGATCTTGTAATCTCTATGACACATAGAAGATTACATTCACTTCCTGTGGATTATTTGTTTGACTAACATTTCAGCTAAGTGGTTTTGGTGACCAGAAAGGCAAAAAGTATAACTTTTTTTCAAGGGTGGTTCTTTGTTTTTCACTTTTCTAGTTTTAACTCATTTTATTCTATCATTCACAAATATAACCTTTTGATCCCTCACTTTGCAAGTATGACCACAGATTACCATTTTCCTACTTCTCATCACTCTATCAGTTTCTACCCTTTTATTGTAAGTAAGTAATATTTGCATTTATTCAATAACAATAATGGTAAAATTCTGTCTTTTGAATATTGGTGAACTATAAGTTTACAGTCCACAATAACATTTATCTCATTATGACTATACAAATATTGCTTATTAGAGAGGCACATGTATTAATTAGTAGTATATTCATTTTCAATTCTATTTATCTTCATATGGCAGAAAACTTAATGGATTTTCTTTTTTATTATTGTGTTAATATTGGTTTCATTGCTGTTGGTATTTTGAAAGTGCAGGACCTCCCCTTTGGGTGCAGTTACCATAGCATACGCCTCACTAAAGCACATACAGTCCAGCACGATGGTCTACTGTGCTCCGTGCCAACTTTGCTCTCGCTCCCTCCCTCTGAATGCCTCAGTTCCATAGCCAACTTACAAGGCCTAGTTGTTAAACTTGATGAATAAGAATTTGTATTTTATCAAGTTCCTAGGTGATGCTGATGTCTAGAGCCCTAACTTTGAGAAACTGTCAAACCAATGTTCCAGCCTGGCACTACACTTTCCACTTTGCTGTCTGAGCCAAGGACTGGTTGTAATAAAAGGTCACATTTACCACATCATCGGTGTCAGTTCTGATCTCAAATTCCTGCAAGTAAAATCCAAGTTGGTACCACCCTTGATTCATCCCTTCGTCCACCCTCCCACAGCACCATCCCCCACTGCCCTGCCAATTTTCCTTCTACTAATCTCATCCTTCTACTATCTCATCCTTCCTCACTTCCCTTCACCCTTGTCTGTCTCACATTACTACCTTGGGGCCTTAACCTTGGTGATTCCCTCCACCTGAATCACCTTTCTCCTGCCAGTGACTAACTCCCTGACATCTGTGAAATTTTTGGTCCCATCTCACATCCTTGATGAGGTCCCCTCACTTCCCCATATCCCACAACCCAAGCACTTCTGATATCTTATTAACTTGGTCTCTTTGTCTTAAATCACCTTCTAACATACTTGTGATACAAGCAGGCAGCAGGGCAGAGCAGGCAATGGAGAGTCCTGGAATCCTCAGTGGCTTTTTCAGGCTTTTACTATTTCTAGGACTCCCAACCCCCAGTGAATCTTTACTTTCTGGGCTCTCTGTGATGTTCTCTCTGCTGTGCCATCTTCTGCCCCTGCCTTCCTCTGTGTTGATGCCGTCCTCATATGCTCTGCCTCCAGGCTCAGGTGTGCCCATTTAAGCATGCCCACACTATACTCCAGGTGTCCACCATCAGGCACGCGTACTCCGAGCCCATGCCCCTAGGCGACTCCTGTATTCAAGGCTGCAGGTGATAGCCACAGAGGCCAAGAGCCTGTACGATCTTCATTTACACTGCAATATACTGTATTTCTTCACCATGTTTATTTTGTTTGCTCATCTTCATTTAAATGAAATGTTCATTAATTACTCCAGTCAACTAAGATAATGCTTTACATATGACAGACGCTTGATAAATCTTTATAGAATTGTGGAATGAACGAATGAGTGAGTTCATTTATTCCCATACGATTAAGGTAGGTTTCATTGCCTTCCTTTTACAAAGGGGGAAAGTAATTTTCACAAGTCAAAAGTCTTATAAGAGGCAGAAATTAGATTTAGAGGGACCTCGCTGCTCTGAAACTTGTCCACTTTATCACACTGCAAAACATGTACTCTCTGAAGATAAAGTTATCCCATATAATATGGTAGATTTATAGTTTCTATTCCCCTTTCACTGCACTGTTAGCCAATATTTTTTAAATGAATTTGTTAAATTGCTATAATAAAAGTGACTGGCTTATAGAGTAATGCACATTAAATTAATTCTATGAGGTATATAAAATAGGACTGTTTGGTTTCTCTGTATTTCACATAATTGACACGATCATGTACTTGCTTTTTTCCCTCTGCATTATTTCATTTAGCATGAATCCTTTCAACTCCATCCATTTTGCCACAAATGACATGAGTTTCCTTTTTGAATGCTGAGTAATATTCCATTGTGTATATACACTCTACATCTTCTTGATCCACTCGTGTTTTTGGATAATCAGGCTATTTCCATAGCTTGGTTATTATAAATTGTACAGCAATAAACATGGGAGTGCAGGTTTCCTTTTGAATTAGTGTTTTTGTATTCTCTTGGTATATGCCTAGGAGAGGAATTACTGGGTCATACGGCAGATCCATTTTTAATCCTTCGAATAAAACCTCCATACTATTTTCCACAGGACTGGACCAGTTTACATTCCCACCAACAGTGTAGCCAACAGTGTATAAAAAAAACACTTTTTTTATATGAAACATTCACAGGTGTGAGAAGGTATATCTCATTGTATTCTTGACTTGCAATTCCCTGATAGGTGATGAACATTTTCTCATGTGCCTATTGACCATTTATATGTCTTCTTTAGGGAAGTACCTGCCCATTCTTTGATTGGGTTATTTTGCTTTCTTTTTGTCAAGTTTTCTAAGTTCTCTATAGATTCTGGTTATCAGTATGGTGTGCAAATATTTCTCCTGATTTAGTAGGTATCTTTTTGCTTTAGTAAAAGTTTCTTTCACTGTGAAGCTGCTTTTTGTTTGATGTACTCCCAGTTGTTTATGTCCTTTTTCATTCTCCTTGCTGTTGGAGACAAATCCACACAGACATCTCTGTAGCTTATGTTGTGAAATGTTTTGTTTACGTATTCTTCTACATATTTTACGGTTTCAGGTCTTACATTCAAGTCTTTTATTCATTTTGAATTGATTTTTGTGTAGTATGAGAGAGTGATATATATAGTTTTATTCTTTTCCATGTGGCAGTCTACTTTTCCCAACGCCATGTAATGAAGTGGCTTTCATTCTTTGATTGTATATTTTGGCTTCTTTTTTGTAGATCAACTGTCCATATGTGTGTGGGTTTATTTCTAGGGTCTGCTGGTCTGTGCGTCTATTTTTGTTCAAGTATCATGCTTTTCTAATTATGGCTTTATAGTATAGTATGAAGTATGGAAGTTTGATACTATCATTCCCCCCTCTATTTTTTGTCAGGATTACTTTGTCTATTTGGGATACTTTGTGGTTCTATATGAATTTCAATAATGTTTCGTTATTGAATATCAATAACGAACATTATTGATATTTTTACTGGGATTGCATTAAATCTGAGTAATGCTCTGGTAGAATGGCCATTTTGATACTGTTGTTCTTCAAAGTAGGGAATATCTCTCCATTTCTGTGTGTCTCATATCTCTTTTGCAATATCTTATTTTCTGTCTGTAGGTCCTTTGTTATATTTACTACTAGGTTTTTTTTTTTTTTTTTTTTTTGGTGATTGTAAATGAAATCAATGCTTGATTTTCTCCCTTTATAGCTAGCTCACTGTTTGCATATAGGAAGGTAACTGATTTTTGTGTATTGATTTTATAGCTTGACACTTTGCAGAAATAATTTACTGTTTCAATTAGCTTCTTAGTATAAGTCTTTTGGGTCTCTATGTATATTATCATGGTGTCGATGAAGAATGATAGCTTTACTTCTTCGTTTCCCTATGTGGATTTCTTTTATATCCTTCTCTTGCTTAATTGTTCTAGCTAGATTGCCAATACCATGTTGAGGAGTAGTGATGAGAGTGTACTACCTGGTCTTGTATCAGATTTTACTGGAAAAGCTTTTAGTTTTTCACCAATGAGGATGCTACAGCAATAGGTTTATTACATATGGGTTTTATTATGCTAAGGTATTTTCCACTTATCCCCATGGGGGCGGGCTTTCATTCTAAATGAACGTTGGGTCTTACCAAATTTAATTCCATTCACTTCCTGTCTTTATCCTTAAATATTTGTTTCTCTATTGAGTCTATCAATGCCTATCAACCAAATCAATTTTCTACAAGACATAATAAAAATCACAATTTTTGACACGCCCCCAAAACACGGCAGCGAACAGACGCTAGGATCAGGCTCTCCTGCAAAAAATCGATTCTTGGAGAAAAATATCCCTAACTTTGAGAGCTGTCTCAACGAGAACTGGATACCCTACGCAATACAATCGACCCTGGGGGTGCTTTGGACTTATAAATAAACTGAAGAGTCGGAGTAAAGAGAAGAGAGGGGACATCTAATCCCACACAAAGGAGG
>PVIJ01021428.1:0-18363 GCA_004024925.1 Scalopus aquaticus | reverse complement strand
TGTGGGACGGCTGGGCGGCTGGGGAAAGGCAGAGTGAAGATGAGGGAGGTGTGGGTGGTGGCTGTGATGAAGCCCATGAGCCAGGAGGTGCCCACCATGGCGGCACAGGCCCTCCAGCTCATGAGGCTGGAGTAGTGCAGCGGCCGGCAGATGGCAGCGTAGCGGTCGTAGGCCATGGCCGTGAGCAGGCAGCACTCCGCGATGCCAAGGACAACGGCGAAGTACATTTGGGCTGCACAGCCTTGGAAGGAGATGGCTTTGGGGTGCGGGGAGGCCAGGTCAACCAAGGTCCTGGGAACGGTGTCCGTGGTGTAGAGGATCTCCACCACCGAGAGGTGCCGCAGGAAGAAGTACATGGGGGAGTGCAGGGCAGGGCTGGCCTGTGTGAGCAGGATGATCATGGAGTTCCCCAGCAAGGTGACCACGTAGAGCAGAAGCACCGCCCAGAACAGGGGGCCCTGCAGGACCCTGAGGTCAGAGAATCCCAGAAGGAGGAATTCAGTCTGATTTTCCTTAGCCATCACTCCAGGCTGGAACCTATGGCACAGCCGAGAAAGAAGTTTATATAAGAACAGCCTGCATTTCTGTAATTTGCTAAAGCATTTTCACCCATTTCCTCTTGATACAGGGCACAAGGGGCACTAAAATATGGCCAAGGTTACTGCCCAAGTATTTTACCAGTCACTATCTGAGTTTTTTACCTGTGGGCACAAATACAAGATTACTTAGGCTCATGAAACAACAACGGGATTTACTTAACAAACCAGGGAAAAACAAAGAGTTACTGAGGCCAGAAATGGCCGTTTACATCGCCTGAAGGATTGTCCAGTCTTTTTAAGTCCCAAATAAAAAACAGCTAAGATGGTGTCCTCCTGCCAATGAGGACAAGGAGCTCCTCTCCCGAAAATAGGCCACGTGTCCAAGATGGGGTCTTCCTGCCTCTGTGGACATGCGTCAGCTAGACTGTAGGCTAGGTTATGAGGACAATGGAAGACACAATAGGAGATGTTCCTAGAGCTGCTAAAATGCCCCAGTGCAACACCAGACCTGTGACACTCAAAACAGCAGCTGCAGTGGCTAAATGGCCCAGCAAATGGCCACAGGCAGACATTTTAGCAAGGTTCCCGGCTCTGGGTCTTTGCCTTTTGTTCTCAGCTGTAACAGCAGCAAAACCAGAATCAGTTTAAGTTGCCGGCTTTGTTGGCACAGTGTGGGCCAAAGTCGCTGATCCCAAATTCACTGAAGATCCAAACGTAACAGATGCAGGGTAGAAACAGAGACAGGAGCCGAGGGACAGAGAAGGGAGGAGTAGAGACTTGGGGAGAAGCTGCTCTCTACTCTCACAAACTGTGTCTTGGGGTAAAATTTAACTACAAGACTGGGAGCAAAAGACACCCATAGTGTGGCCTAGATGAGGTGGATGTGAAGAGGGGACTGGTGAGGACAGAGGGGTAGGAAGAATCCCAGATGTACTCAGAGACCTGCACTACTCCTTGCTCATCCCAGCCCTTCACCACCCACCCCTCCTCCTAAACGCACTACAAATGCACGTCACACAAAGGTCACACTTAGGCTCCAGCATCCTGCTCACACTGTTGTGGCAACTTTCCCAGAGAAATCAGGTGGCACTCAGAGAGGTGGAGAGAGAGATTTAATTGTCACACGGCGGGCCCAGTGGGATAACTTCCAAAAATCTGAGCCTCGAATTACCGGAATTGCAGGTTTTTATACAGTTTGTATAAGGAAACTTACCTACCCCATCCATCATAAACTTTATTTTTTAGGGGGTCAAGGTAACCATAGCTACTATTGTGGACAAGCAGTACAGCACAGAGACTTTCCCAGAAGCTTTCTGCCCCAGCAAGCAGCAGTATCCAAGCAGTGAACTTAGCAACTTTAGCAACTTTCATTTCCAAGCAGCAAACTTATGAACTTCCTACTTCAACACCACACATTCAAAGGTTTGCAGAGTCCCGGATGTGCACACTGGCCTTGCTGTGTTACCTGCAGTTTTAGTCAGCGCAAATCGTTCAGGGTTCCTTCCCACCCTCCTTCCCCCGTGCAGCCAGGACAGTGGCATCTGAATCAGACCTCTGCAGCTGCAAAGGTAGAGACTTGGAGCTCTCCAATGGCTCTTTTCTCCCAAGTCCCAGAAAAGGCATTGGCTCCCAACCCATAGAGAGAGACAGGCCCTGAGGCCCTGAGCTTGCCTCCTCTCCCTCTGCCTTTTCCATCCACAGCAGGGTCCAGCCTCGACAAAGGCCCAAGGCTGCCCAGCACCGTGTGGGGTACTTACCTGGGGGAGATGGAAATGAACCCCCAGCCAGGGCAAGGTCTGCTGGACACTGGCTTGGGCTCTGCTATTTCTCTCTTCCTTTCTGGAAGTCTCAGCCGCAGGAGTGCCCACAGTTATTCTCCACTTGGTGTTGTGCCTCTACCCTCTGGGGTCCTGGGAGGCCCTGACTCTTGGGGTTTCCCTAAGCCTGGGCTGAGTAGTGTCAAGGGCCACTGATTCTGCCAGGTCCCCAAAGCCTTCTGTTTCCTCTCTTCTTTTAGTCTCATGTCTCTTGCCAACGTGTGTCCTTCTCTTCCTGACACATGTTCCCTCTGCCGCCCTCTTTGGCCTCCTCAGCCACTGCAGGGTCTCTGGTCAAATGTGGGCACAATGAGGTTTGAGTGTCTTGCTCTCACATGCTTAGAATCTCATCATGGCCAATTCGCTCATGTGTGTGAGATTTTGGTTCCCTCTCAAATTCTTGATAATAACAGTAAAGTGTGACTTAGTCATACTGCTTTCCTTGCTTGATTTGCTTTTTAGAAGAAAAGTGTTATTCCATTGAAGACATTATTGGTCTGGCTCCCCGTGGGAGGGAGGACCTTGTTTCCATCCATCTCCAAGACTCTCCTGACTCTGCAGAGGTAGCTACTGGGGTCCTTTTACAGAGTTAGGCCTTCTCAATGTTTTTAGTCTGGGAAGGGTGTGAATTTTAGAGGTCAAAGAAAGGTGTTACCTGGAATAAACTGGACCCCCGAAGTCTCCCAGTTGACACTTATTCCACTTCTTATTTCCCCCTTTCTCCACTTATTCGTACAACTGCACTGGTTCTCTCTTCTGATTACCCACAGCCCCCATGTTGCAAATCGAATAGATAATTTTCAGTCTTCAGCTATTCATTCTCTCAGATGTATTTGACACTTTTGATCTCCTTTCTGTTTTAATTTATGTGACTCCCAAATATACATCTTGGGCCCTGGGCTTCATTTGTATGTACAACTGAGTACTTCCCCTTGGATGTTGTAGTAGATTCTCTAACTTATCACATCCCCAATAGAATTCTTGTTCCTCTCCCAAAATTCCCTATTACATTGAGTGACTTGTTGCTCAGATTAAAAAAAAAAATCAGTCTGTCTATTTAATTCATTGAGTCCACATTCAATTTCTCAGCAAGTTTCAATATTCACCGCTCATCATTTTATGTCTAAAATCCTAGTCCTGTGATATTGTCTCTTACTTGGGATATTCCTGTTTTCCCCAATTCTGTTTCCTCCAGCGCATGTGGTTTGTGCCAAATGTAGGTCAGGTGATATCATTCCCCTTCATTAAACCACCCCATCGTAGGCTCAATAGTGTATCATTTCAGGTAAGATAAAATGTAATTTTTTTCTCTTGGATTATAAGACCATAATGATTTGATACCTCTGTATTTAGTTGTTTTTTTAATTCATATTTTGGAGTCATACCTGGGTCAGCTAATTCCTAGAGATAAAAAGACTCACCTGCAGGCCTGCATTTTCTAGGCAAACTAGTCAATCCAGAATCCACAACCCCTACCTTGTTGGGTCCTGACACTCCTGGGCCAATGGTTTTCTACCCTAATCATCTCAGAGCCAGGCACTAGCCAAACTGGAGATACCCTGTACGCCAGAGTCCACTGAAATTATTCGAACCAGCTAATCCTAAACCTGTCAGTCTGTTTAATCCGACTCACCCATTCTTCCCATCAAAACCACAATAAAGACTCTTGTCCACACTTTGTGTTTTTTCCCCCAGCATTTTCTTGTTGTTCAGAGTGATGCTCTTTGCAGTTTTCTATATTCTAAGCAGAGTTAGGAGTCCTGATTCTTTCCCTATCAAATTCTCAAAAGAAGGAATATTGCCTTAGACATACTTTTGCTTCTCTGTAACAATTAGCACAAGCACTTTACTAAATGAATGATCCTTCATTAAAAGGAGGTGTAAACTGAAGAAAAAGCAAGGCCATTGCACATGTTAATTAGAAGCACTTCAATGGGCACCTGAATCTGTGAACTTGCTTCTAGATGTGTTTGATGAACCCTTCTCCCACCGATCAGCCTGAGGTCCTCAGGAGGGTGTGTCCAGGGCCTTGCTCATGACCTTTGCCTTTGTTCCTCATTCCCACTCTAATTTTCATCATAACTTTTGCTTTTATACCCTATAACAAATTGCTGACATCGTCAAAATCATCTCTTTATCAAATAGAGAATTGTAGGGTAAATGAAGGAGGCATCAAGTTTTTCTGCCCTACCGCCATTAGATTTGATGATGGACACCTGCGGTCTTGCATGGTGCCACGTGGTGGCGTGCGAGTGAGTGAGTTGTCACAAATGGGCCTGGACAGACACTATCAGGGCAGCTCACAGCAGAAGTAAGGAGCACACAGCAGGTGTGCGGCACCGGCAGTGGCAGAAAATAGATCTCGAAGGCAGAGGACTGTGTGGCGGAGAGCTGTGGAGTGCAGTGAAGCCCATCAGGAGAACAGCTAATAAAAAGAGTCTGCTTGAACCAGTGATGAACCTACCCGGTCTGGGATGGTTGCAGAACAAGAATGTAAATGTAAGACACACTTTTATTCCCAGGTTACAAAGGAAGATCCTGAAGTTCAGAGAGGTTGAGTCACATGCGGAAAATTATTGAGCAATAATTAGAACTGAGGGGCCTCCCTGGTGGTGCAGGAGCCAAGTCTCAGCACTATGAAGCTATTGGCAGCCAGTGCAGCAGGAGTTTGAATTCAATCCCCTGCCAGGGAGCTTCCCACATGGTGCAGCAGACCTCTCCTGTCTCCTCAGCTGCTCCCCTCAGCAGTGTATTTCTGTAAATCAGCCTGTTCTGCTCCCCACTCTGTCTCTGGTGAATCTCTCACTGTCCTCCACTCCTCTGGCCTATACCCCAGTTCTTGCATGCATAAGTAAATAAAACTAAATCGTCAAAAACCCCAATAATTAGAACTGAATTTATTTGACTCATGTATCTGTTAAGGTTCATTCAGCAACAAGAGAAACCCAATTCAGTGGTTTAGATAATGAGTGAACGCACTTTCTTATATCAAAGGAAGTCCAGAGGCAGGTGGTCTTCAAGGATGGTCTGGTCAGTGGGTCCTTAGTGTCCTTAAGCAGTGAGTGCCAGAGAAAGGCTAGAGACCTTATCTTGAGGCTCAACCTTACAAGAAAGAAAACTGTAACTTAGGGCTTTCATGTCTTAATGTTATTGATTAGACGATAGGACAATACCACTAATGTTTTTGAAAACATTACGTTAGTTTTACGAGTCAGCTGCATTCAGCTGCAGTGCCCAGTTGTTTATTCAAATCTCACTCCGAAATGCTCCAACGATGCTGCCATGTGAGTTCACAGTCTGTAGAGTGTGGAGAAGGAGCCTCTGACTCAAGACCTGAGACTTGGAAATGTTGTTTCTTGGTCTCCTCCTGACTGTCTTCAAACCTTCACTGTCCATTGTCCACTTAAGTCACCTAATCAAACGTTCCTTATGGATTTCATGTCTTAATGTTATCGATTAGAAAATAGGACAATACTGGGCCTCCCCGGTGGCGCAGCGGTTAAGCGCTGTGCTGTGGAGCTGTCGGCAGCAGTGACGCGAGTTCGACGCCCGGCCGGGGAGAATCCCACATGGCGTGGCAGACCTCTCCTGCCTCGTCCGCTGCTCCTCTCAGCAGTGTAGTTCTGATCTGCCTGTTCTGCTGCCCGCTCTGTCTCTGGTGAACCCTCTCGCCGCCCCACACCTCTGGCCTGTACCCCAGCTTGTATGTATAAATAAAATAAATCTTAAAAAAAAAAAAAGAAAATAGGACAATACTATTAATGTTTTTGAAAAAGACCTCATAGTCCTTAATAAGGTGATTAGCTAATTCTTTCATATCTTCTAGATGGTATATGTGCTGACTTATTTTACATGTCTTCCTCCCTAACGTACCATGAGCAATAATAGATTATTGAACTTAAGTTTCTAAACCAGCTGTTTACTACTGGGTATTTGTTTCTATATTTTTTGCTCTTTTAAATACTCCTGTATCCAGCAGCTAATGTATGTGAAATTTGCATATGTTCAGTTATTTCCACAAGGATAAGTTTCTAAGACACCACACTTATGAAGGTCTTTACATCCCTTGCCAAGTTTTCTTATGATGCTTTCATATTGGACACAAGCTGCCAACTGAACTTCTTTCCCAGAATTCCTATTGCCCACTTTTCTTTTGCTTAACACTGTGCTCTTTCTCTGGCTCAGCCCTTGATTCCTGCATCTCTTTCTCTGTGGTTTTTAGTTCTGCCATTTTCTGTGTTTTGGCTTCCAGCTTTTCTGATTTCTCTTTGCCTTCCTTTTTTCTTATTGTGCACTCTTCAATTTTTTTTTAAGATTTATATATTTATGCGTATAAGAATTGGGGTGTAGGCTGGAAGTATGGAGGGGTGAGAGGATTCACCAGAGACTGAGTGGGGAGTGGAACATGTGGATTGAGTGAAATACACCGCTGAGGAGAGCAGTAGGTGAGAAAGGAAAGGTCTGCTGCTCCATGTGGGTTAGTTCCTTGGCTGGGGATCGAACTCGTGCCGCAGCTGCTGCCAATAGCTTCAAAGTGCTGAGACTTAACCCCTTGTGCTACCAGGGAGGCCACTGTTCTCCAATTTTGTCACAGATTCCCATGTGAGTTGAATGTGTCTCTCAGGAAGAGAATGTGGAGACTCAGGGTATCTCCACCTAAGCCTTTCAAGGATGAGCAGGAGAGCAGGGTTGGGATTCCCCCTGGAAGATGTGACTACCAGTTTCTCTTGCATGTACCTGCATTGTCATGGAGTATCTGCCTTTGGTGTAGCCAGATAACCTCCAAATTTGTCACCTCCATGCTAGTCAAACCACTTGTTGAACTCTCAGGGCACATTGCAGAAGAGGTGGGAGTAAGAGATTCAAAGAGCAAGTCAGAGCGCTGTGGTATACTGGAGGAGGTTACTGAGAGGATGTGACCTCTGGTGGCCTGTGGGCTACACCTGGGAAATTGAAGCTCCTCCTTCCCTCACTGGTCTTTGGAATATGCTTCCCTAGATCTGGGTGTTACAGATTAATTTGCATAAAAGAGGAGGCTCCATGTTCTTGGTACCACCTAAGGAAGGGTGGAGCTGAGGGACAAGGAGCCTTAAGGATGAGACTTGGAGGAGACATTAGGAACAGAGCTGTGATGGGGGGTATGCTTGATTCCTGGCTTTGAAATTGGAGGCAATGGAAGGAGACACGTGGAGTCAAGACATGTAGAGACACTTGGAAGAGAAGTGGGTGAGAGACATGTGGGGAGCCTGACAATGGCAGCCTTATCGCGATCTGTCCTTTCATCCCAAACTTTTCTGGCCCCTTCTGCCCCTTCCCCATTGGTCCCCTGCCTTAGACTTGTGGCAGCTTTCAGGACTTATTGGCCCCACTTGGGCCAACACTGTTTGGCTGCGCATTTACCCATGAGGGGATGGTAACTTTGGGCGTTTCATTGGGAAACTAGATCCTTTCTCTTCTTCCCTCTCTATGCATATTAATCTATTAAAGGTCTTTCACACTAAGAATGTTTGTCTTCATGTGATAGATGGTATAACCCATTTAGAATATGCCAGTTTGGGGTCTTCAGGTACCCCTCAATCTGCACACTGACAAAACCTGTAACACACACTCGAAATCTGACTGTAGAGCCGAGGCTGCCAGAGCAGGAGGAGGCAGGAAAAGAGCAAAGTCTCACAGGAGACTATGCTGGAGGACTATGGGTGTTTGGTGTGGGTGTGATGTGATAACAACGCCTGAGGGGGAGCTTATTTGACTCTAAATCTCAATGTTGTAATCCAATGTTACCTCAATTAAAAAGATACCCAAAAGACCCAAACAAAAAATGAAGATGATTTTATACATATTAAAACAGTCACTAACAAAATTCCAACTGAGTTAAACATCTGATTGACTTTATTAGTGACCCATGAGTTGGGCAGCACCCCACCTAGCAAGTAGGGAGGGCCTGCAAGATGTTGTACAAAAGAGAAGGATTTTATGGTCAGAAAGGATGGACAAAGTCACTAGCAAAAGAAAAGAAAGGTAATTTCAGGCAAAGAACCTTCTGCCCACCAGGAAACTCCAGATTGATTATGCCCACTTTCGGGAGAGGCTGAAACAGCAGTCAGGTTAGATCTTAAGTCTTGGTGGAGCTTGGCATAAAATAACTCCATTTTGGGCCTATTGTTGTTTCCTTTTCCTCCTCCTGCTGCAGCTGCTATATAGTCAAGTGATGATGTGCCAATACCAATAATAGAAGAAACCAATAAAGGAGAGAAAGGAAAGGAGAGAATCTGTATAGTCAAGTGACTGAGTTATACCGTAACAGCAAGAATCTCAACATTCCTCTCACATCACTGGGTAGCTTTCCCAGACAGAGAGTCCTCCTTCTCTGTTCCTGTTTTAGAA
The DNA here is from genome assembly GCA_004024925.1 of Scalopus aquaticus. NCBI lineage: Eukaryota > Metazoa > Chordata > Mammalia > Eulipotyphla > Talpidae > Scalopus > Scalopus aquaticus. The sequence goes on along the minus strand of PVIJ01021428.1, from coordinate 9,620 downwards.
CCATCCCAGGCTGGGTAGGTTCACCTTTGGTTTTAGTATTTGAAGGACAGTTTTGGAGTCCTTGGCATAATTTTTACAGTTTTTAATGGTAAGTAGGGGAACAAAGCCAACAGGGTGACAGCAACCTGAAGTGCAGAGAATCTCTATATGCTCTTTTCTCTGGCGTTCTCTTGTGCTCTCTTCCTCTCTGTGGCCCTTGCCCGTCCTCTGGAAGCTGCACCATCTCTGAGTAACACTGTCCTTATATCCTGACCTCTAGGCTCAGGTGTGCACATGCGCACACCCATGCTCTGGTGTCTACAATCAGGCACACGTGCCCCACACCCACGTCCCCTCTACTTTAACAAGATCAAGGCGACAGGTGATAGCCACAGAAGTCAGTGGCTTAAAACGGACCAACTTCCTTTACCCTACACCTCCCCAGACAGAAAATCCTCTGATCCCCTTCTGCCCTCCTTGACCCTGATTCCTCCCCTTCTCCCACTAGCCACTCCTTTCTCCTCCCTTTCTCCCCCATCCTCTCCGTCTTTTTCTTTATTAACAATCAGAATGAATGGAGCAGTTCTGAGGTCCACTCTTAACTTCATCTCAGAAACAGACTTGAAAAATGAAAGAGTGATGAGGATTTATGCCCTACCACCTTAGAGTTAATGATAGACCTCTGCGGTCCTACATGCATTCCTGATGGCAACTCCTGGAGTAGGGTGTGGTCGTGCTTGAGTGGGCGCACCTGGACCTGCAGAGACTGACCATATAAAACAGTGGTAGCTGAGAACAGAGTGTGGCGGCAGCAGAAGACCATGTGGTGGAGAGTGGCAGAAAGTGGTGGAGTACAGTGAAGAACAGTATGAGAACAGCTAATAAAAAAAACAGTGAGTCTTATTGAGTAGGTGATGAACCTACCTGGTCTGGGATGGCTGCGAACAGGGAGGAAACGAAAGCTCCAAGTTACTGTTTTTCCTATGTGGGGTATGAGACAAGAACAAATGTGTAGTCAATTATGACTATTTCCTTTAAGGATTTTCCTGAAGTCTTTTTAATTTTAATAGAGTGCTTAAGACTCCTTTTGGGAATTATACCTAAGCAGAGTTCTTTCATCTGTGGGTACTCCCTTTCGTGCTCAACACTTTGGAAAATAAAACAAAATCAACCCCAAATTCCCACTAGAGGGAGGTGTTTGCTTAGAGTATTTCTGGAATAGTAACTCCACTGTTTGGGAATTCAAGTCCTTGAGCTTCTTAATTTCTGTTGTGGCTTATTGTAAAATAGAAGCTCCTACTAGAGAGATCTCTTTACATAGATTTTCTCAAGAATTACTTTGATGCCTTTAGAATCTAGTTTCTTCTCAAGGAAGAATGAATTCCCATCATAAGCCCTGGCCTGGGTCTTCAACCCCTCTCCTCAGTCCACAGTTCAATCCTGAGTCCACATGGGAATTACCTTCCCATCATAATTCTCATAGAGTGAAAGATTGAATCAGTGAGGTTTTGATGCAGTGTTTTAGTACTTGAGATGAGACTGCACATTGTGACAAAATCCTATTTTTCCTGCTTTGGAAGTGTCTCATAAATTGTACATCTACTGGGTGTGGAGTCAGGGAAGGGATGAATTCAGTGAAGACTGAGACAGGCTGAGAGGTGAGGTCAACATATCCTCCCGCTGCCTGACCGGTTTCCACTGTTTCTGAGAAATAAACACTCAGACTAGGCAGCCTGGATCTCTGTCTTGTAGATCATCATCATCTGGGAAGTTTATTCTCTGGGAAGAGTCCCTGGAGAGCGGTGGCCCAGAAATGCTTGTGATAAGAGTGTGGTAGTTTGAGGACAGAAGTGGCTTCTGAGTTCTGGGAAAGTTTAAAACCTCCTGTAGGGTAAATGAGTTAATCAGGCTTTTTTAAAAAAATACAGTTTTTATTGTTAGTTATATTTTAGGCATTTTGTATTCCCCTTGGATAACACACCACCAATTCACCCGTGATTCACGTGTTCCCTTGTGTCCTTTTCTACTCAATTTTGTGCCCTTATCCTCTCCCTCCCCCCACCCCCCCCAAGTCTCTCTCTCTTATTTGGTTTCCCTATAGTCCTCTTATAAGTGAAATAATTAGATATTTTCCTTTTTCTCTCTGGCTTATTTCACTGAGTATGATCCCCTCTAATTCCATCCATGTTGCTGCAAATTGCATGTGTTTATCTTCTTTCAATGCTGAATAGTATTCCATTGTGTATATGTACCACATCTTCTTGATCCAATTATAACCTGGCTGAATCCAAAGTCCGAGTGGTTTGCTGTTGAAAATGAATAGCCCCAGGTAAACTGCTAAGTTTGTATTTGTGGCGGGGTTTCTGATAAAAAATAAAAGGGACTGAAGGAGGAGAGTCAGTCACCATGAGGTAGGAGAAAGGAGATTGAATCGCCACGATGTAGGAATAAAAGAGGCAGTCGCCATGATGTAGAAAAAAGAAGAAGCGTTTTTGAATCTTTAGCGACTTTGGGGCCAGTGACTTTGGACACATGAGCATGGTGTGTGCGCATGTGCAAGTGTGCACACCTGTGCCTAGGAGGGAGGGGATAAAATGCGGCTTCACCCTGGGCGAGGGGCTAGTGTTGCTGTCTCCCTGCTGGCTAATTTCTCTGCTTACTACTTGAAACCTGTGACGATGATGCCAAGGGCGCCAAAGTTCTCTTTTGAACGGTTAACAGCGATGGTGAACCTTCCTGGCCTGGGATGGTTGCACAACCCTCCTTCACTCAATGTTCAAGTCAGCCTCCTTCTGATAAGACATTCGAAATCTATGAGGCCAACCTCCCCATCAGAATCTTATTTCAGGGGCCAGATTACCTATGAGGAGGGCACTGACTGCCCAGGAGAAAAGTATTAATTCTGCCTGGCATGCCTCATGTTTAGAACCTACTTTTTCCTATTTTCCTATGACTGTAGATGAGACCAGATTCTCCTTGTTAAACTGATCAAAAAAACATCAAATTATTTGGGTAAATATTCTGTCCCACATGATGGAGATTAAGAGAAGAAAATTTGGAAAGGAGGCACCTTTAGACCAGAAACCTGGCTCACACTAGGCAAAAAGCTGGAGGTGGGGGGAGGAGTGATTAACATAGTTGTTCCACCAGCTATAGAAATGGAAACGCCTGAGGGTCCAGATGCTGTAGCAAGCATCAGACTGATATAGGGTATAATGGGGCACAGACCAGAGGTGGGATATGGAGATGGGGGGGGCTTTGTAGAGAATCCCTGGTCCTTACAAGTCAACCTAGTCACACCCTAGAAGTACTTGTGTTAACCAAAGTTAACAACTCCACAAAAGAATGAGCCCCACCCAAAGAGAAGACTCAGTGTCATTTCTGCACGGTCAAGGGGCAGGCCCCCTCCGGCCCCCATGCCTATGCAGGGGTCTTTTCTGTGACCATGTCTCTCTGCAAAGCAGCAGAAGAGCTCCCCCCAAGGCTGCTGCCTGTGGCTATGCTCTTTGGGGGCAGCTCTTTCTGCAAGTGTCCTTTGAAGAAAGGACCAGTGTCCTTTATTCTTTTCTCCCTTTCTATAACAAGCCTGCCCTTTTGGGTATAACTAAGGCCTCTGTCCTGTGGAGAAACTGGCTGTGTGTGGCTGAAAGGGGAGCTCTGGTGAAACTTTCCCCAGAATCAACCCAAGGACCCTCCTCTCCGAACCCAACCCCTCTCCAAACTGACTTCACCTCCCTTCTTAAACCTGGGCCCTGAAGAGGACATAACAGCTTTCTATGATGTGCTTCCCTTTGTTTGGGGTACTGGTTAATTTGTATTGAGTAATAAACCACTTTGAATACTTCGTTGCTTAAAGTAACCACATTTACTAAGTTCATGATACTGCGGGTTGGCAATTTGGGCCCATCTGAGTGGTTCTTCTGTTGGTCCTGACGGGCTAATTCATGCTGTCTCAGCTGACGGGTGGCCAGGTGGGCAGTGCCGTCTTGGGGTCCCAATGAGAGAGCAGGAGCGAGATTGCTAGTAAGGTGATGGGTGAGAGGAGACCTTGTGTGTTTATTATGTCGTATGCAGCCCAGGCTGGTTCAGTGCAGAGATTTCAGGGGTTTTTGAGCTCCTGCTTGCATTACAGCTGTTAGCATCACATTGCTAAAAGTGAGCCACGAGGCTGGACCCAGAGTTAATGTGGGAGGGCTCTACCCAAGTGAGTGACTCTAGGAGGCAAAACGTGTTCAACTATTTCTAGTAGTCTGAGTTTTTGTATTTGCCACATAATTTTGGGACAAAAGGGGTAGTGCAAGTCTGAGAGGGATTTGAAGGAAGAGACAATAGGGGTGGGTGATGGATTGCAGGGAAGCTTAAGTGAAATTTCAAGATGTCTCACCACAAAGAGTGACAGGGTGGTGATGCCCTGAGTAATGTAAATGGGAGTGATTAGGAGATATTTGTGGAACAAATTTTAATTTTTCTAGGTTTCTGTACTCATAGTGGTGCTGGGGGTTATACGTTGGCAGAAAACAAACTCTATACTCATTATGCCCTATAACTTGTCCTGTAATCTATGTCCCTGAGTGATATACTTCATAATAAACTGATAATGGCAGGTATAACACTTCCCTTATTATCAGCAATATTTGACAGGCCAAACAACAAAATAATACTGTTTACTTCTGGGTGATATAATCTCCAGGATTTTTTCTTATTCTCATATCTATTTTTATGTATTAAAACTTTTTATGTTAAATATTATGTGTGTAATTTAAATAAGAAGACAGACCTCTTACTCATTGCATGAGCAATGTGTGAACTAATAATAAAGAATGGATTACTGATTGATTTTTGAAATCTTATTTTCTACACTTGGACTAATTTTGTTGCTATCATTGTATCTTTTTTCTCCCAGGACATTGTCCCTCTTGGGGCTTGCTTTGGATTTTTTTTCTTTGCAATCTTAATTACACTTTAAATTCATTAGAGGCTTTTAAAGCAGGGCCTCCAAGGAATTTTTTATTCTGTTGTCTTCTGAACACCTGTTGTGATAAAGGAAACAGTCATGAGTGTAAAAATCTGCCCAGAGAAAATCAGACACCCATTCTGCAGAGTCAGAGAAGCTTCTTAACTACTCCTTGTCCTCTAACTTTTATCTTCCTTTTAGCTACCCAGAGTACATGGAACTATTTGCCAATTTTAAGCTAGGATGGTATTTCTTCTAAATTCAGAAGCCATGTACATATATATGTCATGAATATATGTTCTCAGGGATAAAGGGCTGGAAATGCTTTTAGATGATCCTGCTTTTAGATGTTTTTGTTTACTGTGAGGTTTATTTGTAAGGTCATTTGTGTTAGGGTTTCCAAATGAAACAATAGAGACTATTGAAGGTAAGCACTGGGATGTTTTCAAGTCAGATATGTTTTAACATGTAATTTATGGAGAAGATAATGTGATTGTTTTATTCCAGTGAACATATGAATTACAATTTTAATATTGTTTGTTTTTGATAGTTTATTGAGAATCAGTGACTTTCAGATTATTTATAGAGCACACAAACCTATTTAGAGATTGAAAATGTGGCAGAACTAATTTTATTGATGATTAAATTAGTACAGTTCCATGTAGAGTGATTTGATTGACACAAAGATAAAACTTTTTTTATATGCTCCTCTTTTTTCACCTTTAATTTAATTTATATCCTTTACATTATATGTATTCCCCGTAAATTCCCGACCACCAATTCATCCGTGAACCATCACCACAGTGCCTTGTGCTCTTTTCTCCACTATTTTGGTCCCTCTTCTTCCCCCTCCCCTCAGAATGTCTCTTATTTGTGGGTGTCTGCTGGTTTTGTTTTTGTTTTTGATTTATGTGCTATTTTCTTCTTCTGATTTCTCGTTTGGCTTTCTTATATTCCTTCTATAAGTAATGTCATTCAATATTTTTCTTTTTCCTTCTGGCTTATTTTGCCAAGCCTGATCCCTTCCAGCTTCATCCATATTGCTACTAATTGCATTAGTTTATCATTTTTTGATTGCTGAGTAGTATTCCATTGTGTACATGTACTACATCTTCTTGATCCCAGTCATCAATTTTTTGGCATTTGGGTTGTTTCCATATTTTAGCTATTGTAAATAGTGTTGCAATCAACATAGGTGTGCGTGTGCATTACTGTTTTTGTGTCCTCACAAAGATAAAACTTTACTGATCTCTCTATCTTTCCTTCTCTCCCTTACTCTCATTTATTTATAAAGCATCTATCTACTTATAGCCCATCTGTTTCAATGACCTTGGGAAAAATTTCATTTTCTAAAAATATTCTTCCTCCTTGAGTATTGTAATCAGAAACCGGAGTTCGGTCCATATGTCACCGCTGAATGCCAATATGTAGAGACAGGAATTGAATCTTTAAGGTGCGCTTTAGTCAGACACTCAGCAATCTGGAAGATGTGGGTGGCTAACAACCTAAACAAACACCTTCACTTTTCATTCTAGCTGGCTTTGTATAATGAGTTGAACAAAGCCAGGTCAGCAGTAAGCAGGCCTTCATCGCTGCCAGGAACTTATGATGTCCAGCCCTGGAGCTCCTTAAGGGCCGCCCGGACAACTGCCTCATGGTTGCTCCATGTGCTGGGCTGGTCTTCACACAGCACTGGCTTCCTGCACCCTCCAGATGAGTCCCTGGACTGGAAAATTAACTGAGAGCAATAGACCATAGACAGCATGTGTGTGCAGGTCCTACTCCACCATGCCACTTGTCTGCACAACTTCCTTCCCTCCATAGCCTGTCAGTAGCAGTATCAACTACTTGCAAAATTTTTGTCTGTCCACAAAGCCCTGTAAACATCTTTTCTATCAGGATGTTTTTAACTCGCAGTGTCCTGTAGTGAATCTGCACTGAGGGAGCGGCTGCTACTCACAAAGAAAAAGGGTTTCATTGTCTCATCTCTCAGTACATGTAATTAATTCATAGATATTTGTGGGTATATTAAAATAGTGAAGTAGTTATAAAAAAGCTAATTTATCTTGTGAGAATATTCTTATTTTTATTTCATTATATTGAAGAGCTTGAAGACCTAGAATAGTATAGTCCCAGAAATATTGTGTAAATGCATTTGCAGTTTAAACATCTCTGGTCTTACCTCAAAAGAGGTAAAAAGAAATAGGTATTTTAATTTAATTGATGCAAAATACTAAAATGTATTTGAACATGTTTTCAGTATGGAATTATAGATGGTATACTTTATATATAATTGTCTTCCAATCTTGAAAATGATGTGTATTTAGAGTATAAGCACATGTCAAGGTGGGCAGGCCACATCTCAAGAGGCCAATATCCATGTAGCTAGTAGCACTGTTATGGGTACTGGAGGCCTGGAGTATTCAATTGTGAACAGTGCCGCAATGAACATACGGGTGCATGTATCCTTTTGGATTAGTGTTTTTGTGTCCTTTGGGTAGATTCCCAAAAGTGGTATTGCTGGGTCGTATGGAAACTCCATGTTTGGCAGTTTGAGGAATCGCCATACAGCTTTCCATAGTGGTTGGACCAGTTCACATTCCCACCAGCAGTGTAGAAGAGGAGGCCTGGAGTAGTCAATGAAGATGGCAAAGAGTCAAATACATGAATGTCACTCATTAGGATACTTAAGACTGAGTTTCCAGGTACTTTGGTATTAGTGTTCATATCATTTTGAAGATAAACTTAGCTGGTAGAAATTGTGTCGATAAAGAGGTCAATTATCTGCTTGGTGAATATGATCTTTTATTTTCAAATATGTAGATTCACTTGTTTCTTAAAGACAAACCTATGTAAAGGGTAAACTGGTAGACATGTCAGTTCCTAATAGAATTTTTTTATTTTTAAATAAAGGGAAACACCAGAGAATGTTTGCTGATGGATTCATTCTAGAACTGTGGAAGGCATGGACTATGCGAGAAAGAGCGAGGGTGAGGAGAGGAGATACTATCTGCAGAGTTAAGAGCCTTCTTGAAATGACAAGAGATTGGTTTCAGAAAATAAGAAAAATTATGCTAAATATGTGTATAACATTATGTATTAAGTGTTCCTGTAAGCATGTTAGATGGTTTATTTCATTTAAACCTCCTGGTTACCCTGCAATTTAGTATACCTGTTAACCCCATTTTACAGAATAGGGAGGTGGGAGCACAGAGAGCTTAAGGGACTTGCTCCAGGTCATTCAGTTTGTACATGACAGAGATACAATTTGATTCCACAAAATACTTCTAGGGTCCATGTTCATTTAACTCTGTATCAGTGAAATATGGATTACACTTCTGTGGTCAAAAAAAGGGAACCACGGTATGTGTGCATGTCCATCTGCTATTTATACTTTTTAAGTCTTGGTTTACAACTGAGATTAAATTAATTGTGCATCAAACCTCTCTTAGAGGACAGAGACAAAAAACAAGGGAATAATATAGAAACTAGACGATGTCAGACAAAAGGGCTATCAAAGGACTTTTTTTGGGAAAAATGTAGCTTGACCTTTAATAATATGAACTAAATAAAGTCTTTGTCACTAGGGGAGGTGTCTGCAGAGTCTAGGAGGGCATAACCACCATCCTCCATGTCTATGCATTCTATGAAGTACCACAAAGAAGCAAAGGAAAATAAGCATTTAACTTTTGAGTGTAAAGTCTTGTAATTGGGGAGGAAGCGGAGGTGAGTAAGACCAAATGAGGAAGGGAGTGCGGTGGAGTGTGGGGGAGGCTGTGGGCATCTCGGTGGTGGGACAATTATGGTGACCACACCTGAGGGGAGACAGCCGATATTTTGACCAAGTAAAAAATAATGTTTAAAATAAGAAACAAAAAGTTTTTTTATTTTTAATTTTTAAAAATTTTTGTTATTCATGTCTTTTACATTATTGTGTGTTCTCCATAGGTTACCCACCACCTGTTCACCTGTGAAGCCATCACCATAGTCCCCGTGCTCCCCTCTTCCCCCTTCTTGAACCCTTACCCTCCCCTCCTTCCCTGCTGAATGTCGCATTCTTATTTGGCTCCCCTATATTCCTGTTATAAGTGAAACCATTTGATACTTTTCTCTTTCTTTCTGGCTTATTTCACTGATCATGATCCCTTCTAGTTCCATCCATGTTGCTGCGAATTACATGTGTTTGTCTTAACAAAAAGTTTTTTAATTCAGACTACAACCCATTAAAGTATAGATAATAAGTGATCACTCCTATCCAGTAGGAATTCTCAACCAAAGTATGGATTTGAAAACAATGAATTGGAAATTGTGCTGTGAATCTGGAGATCCTGGCATATTTGTAACAATTTCAGTGGCAATGATTTTCAACAAAAACTTTTCATAAAGGTAGTATTCCTAAAGTACATCAGTGGTATTGAGGGAATTGCCTCATTAAAACCCAGTCTAAGTAGTTACAGAAATAAATGTGTGTGAGTAGATTTGCTTGGTGTAGGTAGAGACTGTCTGATTCTGTCATATTTTGACATTCCCCCTCAGATCCATTTTCTATGACATTTATGTGAAGATCGGGCAAGAGTCTGAAACCAGCGATGAGAAACCATTCAGCAATCACAACGTTCATCATACTGGGATTGACAAGTGACCCACGGCTCGAGATCTTGGTTTTTATCTTTCTGTTTAGTGCATA
>PVIJ01021427.1:0-18526 GCA_004024925.1 Scalopus aquaticus | reverse complement strand
CTGTTCAGGAGCATCTCTGGGGAGTGTCCAGCAGTGGTCAACCAGCATTGCAGTGGACCATTTTCCCTAGTATCTTTGTTCCATTGATGCGATATCTTGATGAAAACATTGCCATGTTCATCACTAACCATACCACAGTTTTCAGGGAACAAATCCAGATGGGAATGAAGAAGTGGATCTTTAGAGACATATTGCAGCCAAGTTTCTGAATACTGCTTCAGTATGTCTTCTAGTAGTTCCTTGTAGTTTTCTGCCCTAACAATCCCAAGAAAGTTTGTAGACACTAGGCGAAAAACATTCCATGCTTGTTTCTCATCACCCTGCAGCAAGTTGTTGAACCAGTCATCTCAGTGCAGACGGAATGTTTGGGTAGACTATTCTTGACTTCTTTCCCTTCATTATTCCACTGGAAAGAGGAGGAACCAAACAAAGTAACAGTGTTTGATGTGGTTGCTTGGCTCTCTCTACACCATGGGGACTGCAAATGGCATTGATGGTCTTTTGCCATTTCACCACTGTGAAAGCTGTGATGTACATGTAAAAACACCACATATATGCAGGGCACAAGGCTTGTCTTGGTCACCAACCTTGCATCCCAAGTAAAGATGGTAAGCCTTCTTCACTTGAGAAGTGATATTTTTCTTCTGGTTGGCAAATGTCACTCTCCCACAAGTACAGCAGAAATTGTCCAAGCTATTAATGCACTTTCAAGGCATTACTGTTCTGTATTGTGTCTAAATGGATGAAAGAATAACAGTTCTATGGAATGGTAGCTTAAACTGTCTCGCACAAAGTCTGAAATATTTTCAAGGCTCAACCTTTCCGACAGGGCTTCCTATAGTGCACTGCGAACATCAGCTTACTTCAGCAGCCGCCTGGCAGTAGTATTGCATTGCATCAGAAAATGATGCAATCAACTCTGGATGATGTGTGCATAATGATATTATGTAATGTGATGCAATATTACATCATTCTAGGCTGATTTAGGATGTTGCTGCAGTCCTACTGGATAAATTTACACGGTAAAACATATAAAATGAATTATATGAAATATCTTCAAAACGAGAGCTAATAAAAAGTTTTCAGGGTTATATTCATGTTCAGCACACCAAGATGTTACAGATTAGGGCCTTTATAAGTCAGTTATGATCTAACTGTTGACCAGTGTAATCTATACAAAGTTGGTACAGGTTGGCAGCTTCATCTACCTGCTGAGTGTGTTGAGACTAGTACTCAGCACACCACAAGGATGACACTAAATAAATGTATCTCTTTTTAAAAAAAAAGTGAGAAAAAATTATAATTAAAGGTAAATATATAATAAAAATAATGGATCAGGGGCTTCCTTGGTGGCACAAGGGGTTAAGTCTCAGTACTATGAATCTATCACTAGCCACCCCAGCACGAGTTCATCCCCAGCCAGGGAGATGACCCACATGGCACAGAAGACCTCTCCTGTCTCACCCACTGCTCCCCTCAGCACTGCCATATCAGTAGATCTGCCTGTTCTGCTCCCCACTCTTTCTCTGGTGAATCCTCTCAGCCACCCACCATCACCTCTGGCCTATACCCCAGCTCTTGTATACATAAATAAATATTTTTTTTAAATAATGGATTACTCACTAATAAATGGAGCACACATATTAAAATACAAGGGTAGTAAAATTAACTACCACAAAAGTCAATTAAAAGATACATATAAGATAAAAATATGAAATGAAACATAAAGTTTTGGAATGTGTTTAGATTTTAGAAGCTATCAAACCAAAACTGAATGTCATATACATAGAAAATTATATCTGAAATATATGGTAACCAAAAACAAAACTAAATATAGTACAAAGAAATAAAACAGGGCCTCCCTGGTGGTTCAACAGGTTAAGCGCAGCACTATGAAGTTATCCGCAGCCACTGCAGCATGAGTTAGATCCCTGGCCAGGGAGCTTCCCACATGGGGCAGTTGGCCTCTCCTGCCTTGCCCACTGCACCTCTCAACAGTGTATTTCAGTCAATCTGCCTGTTCTGCTCCCCACTCTGTCTCTGGAGAATCCTCTCACCACCCCATGCCTCTGGCCTACATCCTGCTTATATGCATAAATAAATATATTTTTTTTAAAATTTAAAAATTATAATAATAAAAGAATCAAAGCAAAAGAATGATCAAAACAAAACAAACCCTTAAATTTTGCAACAGAATAGTGGAATCTATGTAGGAAGGTGGGTAAATAAGAAAAGAAGGCGTGTGTATGTTTGTGTATATTCATTCTCTCTCTCACATCTATCTGAAAGTGTATCTATCTATCTATCTATCTATCTATCTATCTATCTATCTATCATCTTTTTATCATTTATCAGTCATAATCTATTTACCTTTCTATCAACCTACAAAGCTGCCTTGAAAGTCTAAGTCCTTACTTGCAGAATGGATGTGAACATATTGTGAATTTCTAATGATAAACGACAGATGGGATTCATTGCTAACTCAGTATGAAACAGGAAGAAAATGCCTGAAGATATTCAGGCTTGGTATGGAGAAGTTCCTTTAGCCTCGGTGGCCAGAGATTAAGATGATGAAAGAAAAAAAAAATGGATGGATACAAGGCAAAGTTTGTGCAAAATAACTGAAGCCAGCCTAGTAATTACTTGGTTACTGAAAGGAAAATATTAATTCTGGAGGGGGGATGTTTTCAATGAACACAAAATAGAGACATACTGCTCTCAGTAGGCTTCAATTAAAAACGTCCAAAATTTGTTTTACTGGCAGTCGGGTATGCCCAGAATAATTTATATTCTAGAAGACCTTTTGTACAAAAATTCAACCCTTTTGTTTTAGACCCCTAAGTCTCCTAAGAAAAATATGTTAAATAAAAGGCAAATCAGAATATTTGTATATATCCACAATAGGAAGACTTATTTAAATAACTAGGAATATAGCAAATTGGCAGCTTAGAAATCTTATTTTTAGCTTACTTAACATCTGAGAAAGTTAAAAATAGAAGTAAATTATTGTTGTAAAATAATAAAAAAACAGAAAGTTCTTAATCGTTACCTAAAGATGGATAGAATAGACTTGACTCACTTTTGTGTAACGTTTTGTAATATTTCAGGTGCTTAGAAATACATGGTGTGTGCATAAGCCATTACTCAGTTAATGAGATGCTAAGACACAGTTTATTTTGCAGTTGTCTGGTGTTGCTTTTCATTAAAGAAATAATGACTCAGAAGTTATTTGGGTGTTGCTACAAGCTGTGGTTTCATTCCATTTTTATTTGGGTAAATTGGGTCACATTGTATTACAATAAGATAATGTGACCTATAATATATCCATCTTACCTGACTTTTTGACACAAAAATATTGAAACCTTATAGTGCCTTTGCACCTGGCAGGCAATTTCAGCACAATGCCATGATGAAACAAGTCTGCAGACCTTTATGTAATATCATAAATATTGCTTTAAGGCATTTTTATGAAACAGGGCTATAGGAGTGCTATAGCCATATAAGGACAGTGCCCGATAGAGGACAGGTCACAATCTGTGGATTTTCACTAGTACGCAAGACCATTAAGGCTAGGAAAACAATAATAATGGGGTTTATTTAACAAAGGAAACAAAGGGTTACTAAGGCCACAAGTGACCTGCTATCTCACTTTAGATATTGTCCACAGTGTTCAGATGTCCCAAACAAAAGGCTGCTCATCTAAGATGGTGCCACCTCACCAACAAGGGCCAAACATGTGGCAGACAGGCAAGCAACTGGCCGAGATCCATCTCATCGTGGTAACCAGACGTGCTCAACTCCACAGCAGGTTGCAGCAACAGTCTGAAGGTCGGGATGAGAAACAATGCAATCAGCAGCACCAAGGCAGAGCTGGATGATGAGATTAAACAACTCTTTGAGACACCAGAACCAGGGCCTTCGGTATTCCTTCCAGGTGGTGGCAGTGACAAAACCAGAGACACATTCAACTTCCCAGCCACTGCAAAGACTCCTGAGCTCTCTTTGGAGGTCAGCTTCTAAGGGGTGCTTCTACTTCTTCAAAGACCAGGTATCAAGCAGCAAGAGTCTGAGAGTCAGTGTCCAGGTGTCTTGGAGTATGTGGGGAGTCTGAGCGATATCCAAAATGTTGGAATCAGAAGCTTACTCCTGTATCCCTTTATACTGTCTTTCAGGATCCCACATCCTACTTGATACCTCCTGATTAGACCATTTAAACTGACAAGCACCTGAGGTAGGGGATGCCCACAGTTAGCAAATTTTGTCACAGATGGGTAAACCCAACACGTTTTTCTAACAGTTCCTGCTGCTTACACGACGGTCGGGAAAACACCAGTCTTGCCACTCAATCCACATTTCAGGCCCTGGTATCACTTTTGGAAGGCAAAATGTCTGCAACTCTTCACTGTGTAAAGTAGATGATGTCACAAAATCTGGTGGGTAGAATTCTTAGATTCCCTTGACAAACTAGATAAGGATATGCTTTCCATAAATGCATTACCTGAAAGGAGTAAGTCACTGAAGTTCTTTAATGACACAAAATTAATTGACTTTCTTTGGAAGGATATATAACTAAGCTTCAAGGCAATTTTTGAAGATATCAGGCCCCTTGGTACAGTTTAGACTTTTCAATCTTCTTCTCAGTATAAACTGTGAGATTATCATGGAGAAGAGACAATTCATACATGTTTTTCAATGATCATACTTACAATCACAGATGAAGGTACAGGTGAAATCAATCGACATTTAATTCATTGGTAGTGAAAACTGCCTCTCAGAAATAAATTGAATAACATATTTCTAGACAGAGTTTGGCAAATTTCCCTGTAAATGGTGAGGAATAAATATGGGCTGAACTCTCATCTTTGGCATTTGAGTGTGAAAGCAGACATAAATAATATTTAAATGAATGAATGTGATCATGTTACCATAAAAATTTATTTACAAAAAACTGTGGCTCAAAAAGCTCAATACATATTTTAAATGATGAACAGATAATTAAAAGCTATTAATACTGATTATAAATGTAAATATGTAAATAAAATATGAAAAAGAAATACAGCCTGGGCAGCAACCAATCAGAACCAGTAAACTGTTGAGGGTCAAGTCCCAGGCATGTCCTGGCACCCAGAACATGTTTGCCCATGGACAGACATAGCCATAGTTGAGAACAAAATGAAATCAAACTGGTAAGCTATAATTAGTGTTGAAATTTGACCAATCACCACTTGACAAACTTTCCTAGAATCAGAACTGCACTGGATGAAAATCCCATTTGTATAAAGAAACTAAATCTCCCCTTTTGCCCATATATACAAGTTCCTCAGTAAGCAACTCGAGCATGAAGGTCATGTTCTTTGAGTGTATATACCTCAGCTTGCCACCTGAAATATAGAATAAACACTTGAATTCTTGCTATACCATTACTGCTATAACATCAGATCAATAACACTATTACTATGGCAGGAGAGCTATAACATGACTAGACTTTGGTGTCAAAGCTGAAAAGTGTTGGAGGCTTGAATAAAGTTAGTTTGAAAATAATGGAGGAAAATAAGCAGAAAAATATTAATGAAATCCCTGAATAAGGGAAGGTAAATTTGGTGTCAAAATTAATCTTCTGGATGATTATACTGGTCAACAAATTTTAACAAAAGTCATGTTACTGAAATAAAGTTAGTCATTTCCTATTAATTTGTATGTGTTCAACACGAATGTGACAGTCAAATTCTAATTTTGGCTCTAGTTTTTTTTGTAATCTGCAATAAATTAATGTTTACATCACGAAATGCATGCCAATAGTAAAAGGCCTAAGGTTAATACCTGTAAAAAATCAAGTCATAGACTACTTCTTAGATTCCATCGCTTGTCTCTTGTACAGCTGTTCAGGAATAGAATAGATAGAAGACGGTTTCCATCGTGCAAAAGCACAACCTTAAGACTCAGTTTCGAAGAGTCTAGAAATAGTGTCCATTCTTTCGGGTCATGAGTGATTTCTAAGGCACTCACGAGGCCCTCAATATGGGAACAGAATACCAGAGTACTTTCCTTTCTGAAGAAAGGCTCCAACTGCTGGTGGCACTTTAGATATAAAGTAATTGTGACATCTTCTAGAAGATTACATTGTTGGAGTCTTGATCTTAGCAATTCTGTCAGTTCTTGGATAAGTCCAAATCACAAACCAGGTCATTTAGTTCTTCCTGTGTTAGTCTGTGTGGGGTTGATGAAGCACCACAGTGACAATCTATTTCACTGCATGCTGATGGAACAGGAGAAGAACAGGTCGGCTCACCCTTGTCCTCATCAGATGAATCAAGAGAATATTCTGCTGGAGATTCTGGAATAGGAAGTCCCTCACCATGCAGAACTGGTCTCAATGCAGGCAGAATGTTTGGGTAGACTATTCTCGATTTCTTTTGCTTTGTTATTCCTCTGGAAAGAGGAGACTCCAAGCAGAAGTAACAGTCTTTGATGTGTTTGCTTGGCTCTCTCCACACATGGGGACTGCAAACGGCATTGATGGTCTTTTGCCACTGAACCACTGTGAAAGCTGTGTTGTACATGTAGCATAGCATATGTGGGGCCCAAGACTTGTCTTGGTCACCAACCTTGCATCCCAAGTAAAGATGATAAGCTTTCTTCACTTGAGAAGTGATACTTTTCTTCTGGTTGGCAAATGTCACTCTCCCACAAATACAGCAAAAATTGTCCAAGCTATTAATGCACTTTCGAGGCATTACTGTTCTGTATTGTGCCTAAATGGATGAAAGAATAACAGTTCTATGGAATGGTAGCTTAAACTGTCTCGCACAAAGTCTGAAATATTTTCAATGCTCAACCTTCCCGACAGGGCTTTCTATAGTGCACTGCTGATGTCAGCTTACTTCAGCAGCCACCTGGCAGTAGTATTGCATTGCATCAGAAAATGATGCAATCAACTCTGGATGATGTGTGCATGGTAGTATTATGTAATGTGATGCAATATTACATCATTCTAGGCTGATTTAGGATGTTGCTGTCCTACTGGATAAATTTACACGATGAAACATATAAAATGAATTATATGAAATATCTTCAAAATGAGAGAGCTAATAAAAAATTTTCAGGGTTATATTCATGTTCAGCACACCAAGATACTACAGATCAGGGCCTTTTTAAGTCAGTTACGATCTCATTGTTGACCAGTATTATTGTCAATACAGTTTGGAATTACATGAAAATGATGTAATTTGGGATTTTGACACTTAAGAATATGGCTGATTTTTGAAAACTATTAAAATATTTGAGGTATGGAAATTTTGAAGATTTCCCAATACTGGCATGAAAATGTGAATAAATATGAGTTCACTGTGGTAGAAAGATGTTTAAATACAACATTCTGCTGGACTGGGTTTATAGATGTGGAAAAAAAAAACATAAAGTAAAGGAGAAAGATGAGAAAAAGATATAAATTTTTAACTAAAGATCTGCATTAAAAATTTGATCTGCAATCGCTTATATATAAGTCCTTTGGATGGAATTTTCTAACCACACATTATTGTGAATCTCATTTTTTGGAATGAAAGATAAAGATTTATTATGAAAAACATAAATTTTCTAAGAAACTCAAAGCCAATGGAAAATCAGAAAATAAATTATAAAAGACAGAATTTGGTCTTATTTATTTGAATCAGTATCACTGATCGGAAATGCTAGCTCTTTTCTCCAGTGTGCAATTCTATTCAGTTTAGTACATGTCTCTTTGAGAAGAAATGGCATGTAGGTAAAATGCAATTGCTTCCAACCATATATTTCATTCTTCTGTGTAATCTGAACTGTCTGTCAGTGTTCTTTAACACTGTGCACAATTTTTCATTCATTGTGAAATTTCTCCATAAAGAGGTTACTAGCTTTATATTCGTGTCTAAGACATTATGTTGAAGAGGCTTTTAAAACTGTAAACAAATTATATCTATTACTTTCCCCATTAATAACTCATTGACTCGCTTGCCTGATGAAAGTCAATTGGTTTAAGACTGACAATCATCTTTCTTTTAATCAATTCATGTTAAATTGTTTTCATACATGCTGTACTTGCTTAAAAAGTTTTTTTTTTCAAATTAATTTATTCCAATATATTCCTTCTCATTAAATTTAGTTTCTTTTTAGGAGCTTAATGACTGATGGACTGTACATAAGAAGAAAATATCAGGTTCAATGTGATATTTATATTGTAATTTAGCAAATGAATTTACCCATGCCTGTTACTTTGTTAAATTAAGAATTGTTAAGAGGAATATTGGGTGTCAAATGATGAGTCACAATTCAGCATCAGACCAGAAGAAAAAAAAATAGAATTAGAGATGTTTATATTCATAGGTTTTAGAAGAAGTGTTTGGTATTATTTAGAAGTACCACATGGGGAGGTCAAGGCAGAAGACAGAGAAAGCAATGGGATCTGGGGGCAAGGTTTTTGGGTCGATGGTAGAGTGCTTTGGGATTCCCTGACTAAGGCTGAATTGGTCAATTCAAACAAAAAGAGCAAGGTTTGCGTACGTTACAAATAGGAGCAGGCCTTAAAAGTGGGCCTCCCTGGTGGCGCAGCGGTTAAGCGCTGCGCTGTGGAGCTGTCGGCAGCGGCAACGCGAGTTCGACGCCCAGCAGGGGAGAGTCCCACATGGCTTGGCAGACCTCTCCTGCCTCGCCCGCTGCTCCCCTCAGCAGTGTATCTCTGATCTGCCTGTTCTGCTCCCCGCTCTGTCTCTGGTGAACCCTCTCGCTGCCCCATGCCTCTGGCCTGTGCCCCAGCTTGTATGTATAAATAAAAAATAAATCTTAAAAAAAAAAAAAAAAAAGTCAGGGAGACTGTTGATGATGAGGATTGTTGGGAAGACATGTCAAGAACTTACATTTATTTATGACTATCCTGGGTGTTATACAGGGGATGCACATGTATGAAGGAATACTGTCAATTTAATATCTCACTAGGTTACTTTGCCAAATAAAATGTGTGCCAAGGCAGCAATATATTTGAGCTGCTTAGCTAAACTCTCAACATTTCAAAATAGGTAAATCTGATTCAAGATGGTGATCTCTGTCAAACGATCTAATCACAAATGCATATAATTAATATGAAATTGAAAAGTGCTTATCCAGGACTCCCTGGTGGCACAGTGGTTAAATGCTTCACTGTGCAGCTGTTTTCAGCGGCAATGTGAGTTCGACACCCGGCCAGGGAAATTCCCACATGGCGCAGCAGACGTCTCCTGCCTTGCCCGCTGTTTTCCTCAGCATTGTATTTCCGTCAATCTGCCTGTTCTGCGCCCCATTCTGTCTCTGGTAAACCCTCTCGCTGCCACACGCCTCTGGCCTGTACCCCATCTTGTATGCATAAATAAATAAATCTTTTAAAAAAAAGAAATTACAAATTGTTATTTAAAAAAAAAAGAAAAGTGTTTATTCACCATTTTGTGATGGAACAAAGGTAAGATAAAAAGATCTGGAAAATCAATTTTCAATTTATAAGTCATGTATCACTGTGTTACAAAAACAACCTTTAGGCTTCCCTGGTGGCGCAAGAGGTTAAGTCTGAACCTATGAAGTTATCAGCAGTCACAGCAGCACTAGTTCGATACCTGGCCAGGGAGCTTCCCACAAGGTGCCACAGACCTCTTCTGCCTCTCCCTGCTGCTCCCCTCAGCAGTGTATTTCAGTCAGCCTGCCTGTTCTGCTCCCCACTCTGTTTCTGGTGAATCCTCTCACCACCCCCACACCTCTTGCTTATGCCCAGCTCTATGAATAAATAATCTTAAAAAAAGTTAAAAATAAATAATAAACAACCTTTGACAGTGACATCCACTCAACACCATCAGAACGTTCCTTGAATTATCAATTAAGGGAAACGTGACTTCTCTCTATATATCTTCTTGGCTATTTTTTTTAAACATATGTATTTTTTTAAGGTTTAGTTATTCATGCATACAAGATGGAGTACAGACCAGAGGCATGGGGCAGTGAGAGGGTTCACCAGAGACAGAGTGGGGAGTAGAACAGGCAGATCGACAGAAATATACTGCTGAGGGGGTGAGGCAGGAGAGGTCTGCTGTGCCATGTGGGAATCTCCCCGTCGGGCGTTGAATTTGCATAGCCTCTGCAAACAGCTCCACAGCGCAGCGCTTAACCACTGAGCCACCAGGGAGGCCTTTTTTGACTATTTTAAATATGAAAATTATACTTTCTAAACACCCTAATTTTTATTGGACTCTCATTTTAACTTAGTGAAATAGGATACAATATTCCATTAAACAATACAACATAAAATAATCAAATGTTTAGAAACTGTATTAAGATTTCTATCTAGGGGCTTCCCTGGTGCCGCAACAGGTTAAGCGCAGCACCGATGAAGCTATCCAGAGTCTCTGCAGCATGAGTTCTATACCCAGCCAGGGAGAGTCCCACATGGTGCCACAGACCTCTCCTGTGTCGCCCCCTGCTCCCTTCAGTAGTGCATGTCAGTCTATCTGCCTGTTCTGCTCCTCATTCTGTTTCTGGTGAATCCTCTCACCACCCCACACCTCTGGCCTACACCTTAGCTTATATGCATAAATAAATAGATATTTTTTTAAAAAGATTTTTATCCAGTAGGAAATATATCGGTTAAATGATATTATGGTCATTCAAAAACAGCATGAAGATCTAAACAGCATAGAGCATGGAATAAATTCTGCTTGAAATAGCTTATTCTGAATAATGAAGTGAAATTGAAAAATAAACTATATATTTAGTGATTGATAGGAATTCAGTGAAGAATAGACATCCATTTCAACATGATGAAACATTATAAATTTTAGTTGAAAGAGTACAACATGAACTTTACTCATTTCACAAATTATCTGCAATTCATTTAGTCAAATTAATTCAAAATACATTTCAAAATATTGTAGTTATTGGGGAAGAGAAGAGATATTTTCTTTATCTTGAAGCAGGGGAGGGTATAAACAAAAATAATATATAGGCATAAAGAAAATACAGGAGGAAGAGAAAGAGCTAAATATGATTAAATGATATGTTCTCTACACTTCCCCAAAGAAGATATATATATATAGGCAACAGGCAATGAAAAAATGTTCAGCATCACTTATCATCAGGGAAATACAAATGAAAACCTCTGTGAGATATCACTGCACTCTTATGAAAATGGCCCATACACACACACATGCACACACACACAAAAACACAAACAAAATAAAGCAAAACAAAACAAAATCAAACAAATGTTGATGAGGATGTGGAAAATAACCTAGTACACTTTTTGTAGGAACGTGGAACATAGATTGGTCTAGACCAATGGAATGCAATATGGAAGTTACTCAAAATAATAAAAAATAGATATACCATATGATCCAGCAAATTCCACTCATTTACAGTTAGCCAAAGAATTTTTAAAAAGACAGATTTCAAAAGAATATATGCACTTCATGTTCATTGCAGCACTATTTATGATAGTCAAGTTATGGAAACAACCTAAGTGCCCAACAACAGAGCGGATAAATACATATATAAAATGAAAACTACTCACCTATGTAAATAGATGAAATTTTACCAATTGCAACATGAATTGAACTGATTATGAAATAAGTCACAAGGAAAAAAGCAAATGCCACGTGATTGCACTCATATGAATACACAAAATACAAAGAATACAGAGAAACAAAACAAAGGAACTCTAAAGTAAAACAAAACCAAATCCTAGAAACCTGTTTCTAGAACTGAGGCTACTAGAGAGGGAAAGAAGGGTGGGGAAACACAGTGAGGGTCCCAGTGGTCTATGGTGAAGGATAATGTGTGCTTTGGTGGTGGGGGTATTGTGGTGACATACATCATATACAGTACTGTAAGTCAGTGTAACCCCAATAAAAGAAAATGGTTCAACAATGAGCATAGTCATATGTCTCAAAATAGAGCATTTACATTGAAGGGACTGCATTTACTATTTTTTTCAGAATCAAATGACCTTTAATCAGTCCATATATAATCTCATAATTTAAGAATGATGTAAATGTGGGACTTCAAATCACTGAAGAAAGCAGATAGCATTTAGATAACAAAATATGTAAATAACAAGATGTTTATGAAAAATATGGAAAATGTATGATGAATATGAATTATTAAATTCAAATTTCCTAATAACATAATTAATCTCTCAATATATTAAACCAGCAAATCCAGCAAGACATTTAGGTAAAATAGCTTTTCAAATCTGGGCTAGAACACTATCACGTCCTGTAGATTTTTACAGTAATGAATTGCAAAACTATCGGCCTGACCCTTAAATTCTGTCACAGGAAACTTTAAATTTCAGTTTAACACAAAAATTAATAAAACAAAAAACAATATTTTAACTATTTAAATAGCTAAATGGTTTCTTAAAAAGAAATATTAAAAAACAGATACACCAAGAGTCTAGAATATGTTCTTATTTTAAGAAATGAATCGTTGACATAAAAATAGGGAAATTGTGAGAACTAACATGTCTAACACATTTTTAGTGCTCTGATACATATTGCAGGTCATTGGTAACAATATATAAAAGTGAAATTACTCAATATTGAAGTCCTAAGCCATAACTACAATACTTAAGGTCAATGATCTGGTCAATTCTCACTCTCAGCAGGACAAATATTTAGATAAAAGATAAGTAACCTATATCATTCACTAAAGTTCGAGAGTAGAAAGGTGATTTTCTGTGTGAAAATTTTCTATGAGTTCAACCCTTACCCATGCCCAATTCCATGTAGCAAATATATCCAAAAGAAAGATTAGTCCATTAGAATGGAAACATCTCCAGGTTTGATACATCCTTAGCCCTTACCCCATACTCTTAAGGGTAGATCTCTCTATGACAGACTTTTCTTCCTGCCAGTCCTACCACTGCTTCCTAAGTGACAACAAGCAAATAACAGGACAGGAACACTCTAGTGTTCCAATTTCTCAAATTAAGGAAGGTGTGGAGAGGTTGGGGCTTACTCCAAGCTGCAGTAAATGATTTGTAAAACCAATGAATCATTATTAATACATAACTACAAAGTTTATTAACCGTCATGATCTGATCATAATCACAAAGGAGAGTGACTCACTAACTCATTTACTGAATCCCAGAAATCCTTAAACAAACATATTTGAATTTACATATTAATTAAAAATAAAATAGGATTTCCTTCACCTTTGTAAAAAATTTATGTTGAGCTTGAACTTCTTCTGGAGTAGTAGGTTCTGTGTCACATCTCAAGGTAGTCTCAATGCCTGCTTCCCCTCTTTCATCTATATAACCTCTTATTTGGTCTCAAATTGCTACCTTATTCTGCCTCCAAATTAAGTTTATAATTTATGGCCTTTTATTTCCATATACTTATAATATAGGGAGTGATTAAATGTCATAGGCACTAGATGGATGGATCCTCAATAATTCCATTGATGGAGACTCATATTTAATTGTTCTCTCTCTGTTTATGAAGGTGGGTTTGGGAAAACCCATGCAACTTTGAGGTCAAAAATCACAGAAATCATAAAGCCAATGCTTTATTTCTCTATCAAGACTAGATAAATAATTTCAGACAAATTGTAAATACATTTTAAAAGGATCCCTAATGAAGCAATTCCAGTCTGTAAAAGTGTGACCCCATATAATAGAAACCTAGTAAATATAGAATGAGGAACTGAACACATTTATAACTAATAGACTTCAGCATCAGGAAATGTTTCCTCATTGATACCCTAGTCTCTCCTATTTTATTTCCTTTTATTATGTGTTCAGCAAATGTTGATAATATCTGGTTATCAGTCTCTGTCGTACACATGAAAATGGTTTAAAATCTTTTTTGTGATCCTCAAACTCACTTAGTCTTTTCTTCTGCAGTCTAAATAATGCATCTCCTTTTTTTTTTTTTAATTTTAATCTTGTCTGAGTTTCTTGCCTTAGGAGGAGAAATGCATAAGTCAGGAGATTGTGAACACAGCATTCCTTAATTATATAAAACAGTAATGAGAAAACAACAGCGGTATGTGGAGATACCATTACTAATATATGATAACTGATGAAAATTTTCAAAGAAACTGCTAACATCTGAATAATTTTATAATATGAGTTTCTTTTTTAACATAGAAGAAAAGATGTTCTATGAGGGGAAAGAATTGACTTAACCTATATTTTTTAAAATACATGTGCCCCAGTTGGTGGCTGAGGCCACCGAATTCACTTCAAAATTAAAATCATAATCATGCTTCAGGGCATAAAATGATGGTCAGTTGCACTCAGAAAAACTTTTGTCTTCCATGAAAAGATTATCTTAAGTGGGTTAGTTGCATTGCAGTTACATTATACATTTTTCAAATATCTCTTTTGTCATATCTAAATGTCTTTCTTTTCTTGTTCTTTGATTTGCAAATTAAAGTACAGATCATCAAATAATACTAATTTTAAATAATTACAAACTGATGTTGCTGTTTTATTTTCTCTTGTCCCTCATATTATAGTTGTTTACCAAATTTCCAATTAGCAATTTGCTATATGTCACATCTCATAAGTCTTATATGAGTATTTTTTTTGTTTACTAAAATATATACATGAAAATTGTGTATTAGAATGTATTTTAATTTTCTCAAAATGGAAAATTTACTTAAGGATGCCAAACTTCTTTCAGTAGTAGTTTTAAAATAATTTAGGGCCTCCCTGGTGGCGCAAGGGGTTAAATTTCAACACTATGAAGTTATGGGGAGCCACTGAAGGCAAGAGTTTCAACCCTCGCCAGGGAGCTAGCCCACATTGTGCAACAGATTGCTTCGGTCTCACCTGTTGCTCCCCTCAGCATTGTATTTCAGTCAATCTGCCTGTTCTGCTCCCCACTCTGTCTCTGGTGAAGTCTCTCACCGCCCACAACTCTGGCCTATACCCCAGCTCTTGTATGTATAAATAAATCTTTAAAAATTTTTTTTAAATGATTTCTCTTGTCCATAATGGTGTCTTATGTTTAGTGCCAGTGTTAGATGCAGTATCACTGTCACAGATTTCTGATCTGGAGACTCCCCTGATCTACAGCAATGAAGACACATAATCCCCACCCCCAGTTACTGCTGTGGCATCTTTCTCACAGTGTCAATAAAGAAATGTCTCTTGCAGTAACATCCTTCAAATGTTCAACTCTCTCTCTATACAGAGGTATTAAGGTATGAAATTAAGGGAAACAGAGCTTGGGCTCCATAAAAAAAAGAGAGAGAGAGAGAGGAGAGAGAAGAATAAGGAGCATTAATAATATTTGCCACTAATACTCTTTTGATAGAATTTGTCTGGCATTTCTTGCCTATTGCTCTTTTTTTTTTTTTTTCGTATGTGTTCCCTCATTTCAGTGTGGAATCTGGATCTGAAGAAACACACTCAGAGAAATTATACCCTCAAGCAGTTATTTCTGATCTTCCATAAATGCAAACACTGAGAAGAAATTGCCCTAATGTTTCCATTTTAAACATATAGTCCTCTAATTTCCACAGCCTGCATTTATATTTCACCCATATTGAAAAACCATAGTTAATAACTTATCAGCAGAGCCTATCTGCTAAGGAAGTAAAGCACCAACCTAATATGCCTGAGTTCAAAATCCACCTTCACACTTAATTAGCAATTATTTAACTGTTCTTGCTTCAGTCCTCAGACCTACCCCATCATGCCCCCAGCCACATTTGAAGATTTATTTTTATTTATTTGTGCATAAAATAATGTGGGTATAGGCCAAGGGTATGGGGGATGAGAGGGTTCTCCAGAGACAGAGTGGGGGCAGAACAGGTAGATCTACTGAAATACAGTACTAAGGGAAGAAGTGGGTGAGACAGCAAAGATCTGTTACACTGTGTTGTTTAGCTCCCTGGCCAAGGATCAAACTCAGGCTGCAGGGGTGATACCGTGATAACACTAAGACTTAACCCCTAAGCCATCGGGGAGTTCCCCCAGCCACATTTCGAGATGACCCATGAAGTCAGAGTGAGGATCACATGAGTTAATTTAGAATAGTTTCTGGCATACAGAAGATACTCGAAATGTGTTGAGTAACTCTTGATTAACAGTTGAATAGCAATAACTTACTTGTTATCAAATAAACAAGTACTTATGTGTATACCTGCCTGTACTAAGTACTCCTTTGTTTTTGTACTGTTTTTATCATTAATTTGTGGTATAGGACAAAACAAAAAACTGTGAGTCTTCTTAGCCAACACTTTCTTGGGCAGTGACTTTGCTGTGTACACCAAAAATCCCAGCATGTCAGAGTGGAAGTCTCCTTTAGAGGGAGCATGTTAAATTGTTTAAAAATAATTTCTTTAAAATTAATTGGCATAATGATCAATCTGCCTAATATCACATTTATCTAAAATGTTCAATTAGTCTCAAATATACAAGTTTTCATCTGTAATAAAATAGTGTTAGCTTAGAAGCATTTTTTCAGGCTTCCATAGTGAATATTTTGCCTACATTTAAAGATTTCTAAGGCATTTCTCTCAATTGAGACTAAATGCTTATAATATTACAAAATAGACTTAAAAAAAAAACATTATTCCAGAAAAATGTTAGAGTGGCATCTATGTCAGGTTTTTGTTTTTTTTTTTAATTTTTTTTTTTATTATTATTTATACATACAAACTTTACAGGCCAGAGGCGTGGGGCGGCAAAAGGGTTCACCAGAGACAGAGTGGGGAGCAGAACTGACAGATTGATGGAAACACACTGCTGAGGGGAGCAGCACGCGAGGCAGTAGAGGTCTGCTGCGCCATGTGGGAATCTCCCAGGCCGGACGTCGAACTGGCGTTGCCGCTGCTTACAGCTCCACAGCGCAGCGCTTAACCGCTGTGCCACCGGGGAGACCCCTATGTCAGGTATTTCTTAGGAAT
Source organism: Scalopus aquaticus (assembly GCA_004024925.1). Lineage (NCBI taxonomy): Eukaryota > Metazoa > Chordata > Mammalia > Eulipotyphla > Talpidae > Scalopus > Scalopus aquaticus. Next base: position 1,618 of record PVIJ01021427.1, on the reverse strand, counting down.
ATTATTATTAGTCAAATGGTTATTTTGTCAAATTGAACATTAGGAGAACTGGTTTTAGGTGGACCAAACTCAAATCTCTTCAAATGGAAGGGTATGAGAATAGTGACATCAGTTTGTGCCCATGTAATTTTGCTGATTTCTCTGTGACCAGGTTTAGCTCAGTTGTTATCTGCTACCCTAGATCTAGCCTAAAAGTTGTCAACTTAAGATTCATGACAAATTTCCAGCCCTGGAGCCTGCTAGCCCACCTTGGTTGACTTCCAATAAAGTAGGAGGTCTGTATTCTACACAGACTAGACATGACTGCAGAAATCTATTTTGCCCTATTTACTCAAATGGTATATATAAATTGTATACATATCATCAACACCTTCTTTCATCTTATCTGCTTTGATAATTTATATTTTACAACATCCATTTTGTCTGATGACAGTTCTTATTCTCAACAGTCCTACTTCAGAAAATAGGAAAAAAAAGGCAAAGTATGGGGAGTTAACCTATTTAAAGAAAGTAAGGGAGGGTAGTAAAAAAATGTGGGAACCCATTATTTTATACAGAAAGGTATCTTAAAATATGTGAATTTAAATTTTGCGAAAATATCTTAAAATGCGAATTTACACTGCCTTGCCTAAATTGCTGAGAAACATACTAAAGCTTCCTTTGAAATCAGTTTTACTTTCATTTCCTTCACTCATATGCATAAGTCAATTCTCTGCATTGCTGCTTCATAATACTACAAAGGCTACACATAGTTGTAATAATGAAATCTTCACATTTGTGAACTCGGGGGAAGTTTATAGAATATGCTAGGTTCCCAAAGTTTGTTTAAAGTTTTACCTGACTGTATAATGATGCAAGTGTGTCCGTCACATCATGTAGTAACCAGCAGTGTGGAAACTGACATCTGCCTACCAATAATGGTGGTCATACCTCACTGCTATTCCAACTGTTCACAGTCTGGTTCAGCCTGCCACCCTGAGCTCCGGCCAGCTGTCAGAATGGTCACAGCTGCCATTTTATTTACTGTCATAAGCTTTCTTGGCACTGTAGACCCAGATACTGCTGAGATGATGCCTGTCATTGGCTGTAAAAGGCACAGGAATGAAAAACTCAGAGGAACCCTGGAAAGGTGCAACATGTTCAAACCACCTGACAGTGGAACCAGCCGGCACTGAAGTCTCTGAGGTTGTTCTTTGTTGACTGATAAGATTGGACAAGGCACAGTGGGTCCTCCAGAACTCCTGTTCAGAGCTGTTTTAATTGAATGTGTCACTGACAAGGGAAAACCACCAGAAATGTGACATCAATTCCAAAGGAAACAATTGTTTTAAAGTAATTGGTCTGACAAGAAGGCTGTCAGCCATTGAGGGTAAGATGCATGCATTCCACGAGAAGAGACAGAAAAAATGCTCCTATAATTGCCATAGCTAAGCTTTTGAACTTTTCCGTTTACTTCCCATGAAATAAGTTCTTTCAATGCCTCTACTGCAAATAAACTTTGAGCCATTCTAAAGACACGAGTTTGCCTTCCATGTTTTTATACACATAAGAGAAACATTCTCAGCTTGTTTAAATTACCGAGGCACAACAATTTACAATAAATTTAATAGGAAAAAAA
>PVIJ01021426.1:0-18522 GCA_004024925.1 Scalopus aquaticus | reverse complement strand
ACACACACACACACACACACACACACACACACACACACACACCCCTCTGGCCTATACCCCAATTCTTGTATGCATAAATAAATAAATCTTTAAGAAAAAAAAAGACTAACCAGTGTCCCTTGATTGCATGAGTCAGGGACAGGTGAGATTAAAATACTGCAACAGCATGCCTGGAAGCTACCATTTCTCCCTCCAGATTGCTCAATGTCTTGTTTTTTGAACATGCCATGCTTAGCCATTGTGCCTATGTTCAGCTGGAAGTGGGACAGCATCTTGCAAGGGGATCAACCCCAACCCAATCCAGCCTCTGCTGCATTAAAGATCTTCCCTTGCAAGCAATGCCCCATAAAGTTTGCCCCATAAAGTTTGGAGATGGGTCAGTACAGAAGATTATGTTCTTTGAGCACCTTCTATAGATAAGGTGGAAAATGTAGGCCCTCTGCTATTTTCTGACTCAAACTATTTCCCACCATATTGAGCAACACGATATATCAGAGGTGATGCAGCAAAACCCAATAGGATCATGAATGCACCCCAATCACAAAATGCCAACAGTAAGATGGTCTACAATTGAACTGAAGCCCCCTCCCAATGTCAAATTACCAAGTCCAAAATGAAGTCCAAGTTAAGGTCCAAAGAACTTAAAGCAAGAAACGAAAGTCTGGAGTTCAATGATCTCACCCTCAATCGAGATTGAGTTCAAAGACCGCACATTTCAATTTCTTATTCTCCTACATCTCTTGATGTTCGGGTGGGGCTGGGGCTGTCATCGGCTCTGCCTGCCCTCGTTTCCAGGAAGGGCTCTAGAGTTCACATTCATCAACTCCAAGTCTCTGATGTGCTTCACATTTTTTTTCCATTTTTTAATTGTGGTGAGCTACACATAACTTCAAATTTGCCCACTTAACCATTTTTAAGTGTATAGTGCCGTAGCATGAAGTCCATCCGCACTGTTGTGTAACCACTGCCCAACTCAGAACTCTTTTCATCTTGCAAAATGGAAACTCTGTCCCCATTTGACACCAGCTCTCCTCTTCCCCTCCCCCAGGCCCTAGCACCCACCCCTCTGCTTTCTGCCACCACGAGAGTCTGACTATACCGTGCACCTCCAATTGCTGGTCGTACAGCATCTGTCCTTCGTGACTGGCTCGTGTCACTTAGCACGATGCCCTCATGGGTCATCGTGTTGCAGCAGGTTCAAAGATTCCACTGACTGCATGGAACACATTTTGTTTATTGATCTGCCTGTGGACGGGTGCTTGGGCTGCTTCCGCTCTGGCTATTAGGAACAGTGCTATGAACATGGGTGCATGTGACTCATTTGAAAATAGATCAAAAGTTTAAACCTCACAGGAGATTATTATAGCACTGCCCTCAAATCATCAAATTGAGAAAATAATCCAACCACAGAGATGTGACAGGGTAACATCAAGTTTCTGAAGGCTGATATGCAACACGACCACAGACCGCAATGGATTCAGAAGGGAAGAGTCTTCGGGAAGAAGAATAAATGGACTCTTTTGAAGTTCTCATCAATCACCACCACGTGACAATAATCAACAAGGGGGTTAATAATGGCGCCATGTTTACCATATCCAGGGAGATGAACTCATCCCTAGAAACAGCCTGGGCTCAGAGAGCTGCATCTGAGCCACGATTGCCTTAACCACATTTTTGTGGCCCACAATAAACACAATCAAAAAGAGTTTCTTAAACAAGGATTTACTTTCTGCCTGAAAAGCTTAAAAACCTAGACCCCAACAAAAAAGGTCAACCTGGTTGGGCGCCCCCTAAAGGGGAAGAGAGCTGCATTCAGCCTGCCCTGCAGTGCACGCCCAGAACAGCATCTGGCCGCACCCGCATCACTGGCTGAATGAAGCAAAATGTCACACACACAAATCTGCAGAGAAGGGACACAATTTATAGGAAGCAAGACGTGGGGGCAGAGGGGGGTACTCATACAAGTCAAAGCTTGCAGTGCTGTGTAGCTCAGGAAGACGTGGTCGAGCAACACATGGCTAGGACATGAAATCTTTGCTTCTCCTCCAAAGCCCTGTGTGCCTAATGAGAAGAATATGGCTTTAAGAACTAAGATTCACCCCGCAGGCACTAATGGTGTCCAGAAACTATGAGAACAATCTCACTTGACATCCCCAAGACACTTATATCTCTCCAACTCAAAACCAGAGGGGGAAATGTTCATTTTCTCAGCCTTTTGATAGCGCATGTACAAGATCTCTTAGCCCCATGAAAAGCTCCAAATATATTCATTCTCTAGGACGTCAACGGCCTTAAAATATAGACTTGCATTTATCTTGGCCACATTAACGAGATCTGTTTGACCAATACATTTATATTTATGATGACTGAGGGCAGATTATGGTTGTTAAAATTTGTCCTTGGGACATGAAAACACTCCTCTGTCATTAATACAGTGTGTAATATAAACTATGGTGTCAGGTCAACATAAAGGGTAAAATCGCTCCTAAAGTATGCACACATCATTTTTTAAAGCAATTGAGCCTAATGGAATAACAAAGGTCATCATAACAAACCATTACAGCCTGGGTCTTGGCAACTCTGGCCACAGAAGAATCTCCAAGAAACAATCATCATTTCTCCAATGTTATGGCATCCAGACGACAGGAATGGCTCGCAAATGAGTCATCAGGGCTCAGATCCTCAGTAGCTATGTGAGCGCTGCACAATCAATTATTCATGTGTTTACAAAGGGCTTTCCTGGTTGATGTGAACCAGAGCTGCTTGCAAAGAAGAGCTCTCCAGCTGTCCTCGGCCGTCCCGGGCCTCTGACTGACTAACAAGCTCCTTTAATTGCTGGGTAAGTCGCGGAGAGATGGCCCTCCTCTAGCCCAAGCCAGTGCCATCTCTCTGAGACTTTACTGGGTATAAAAATATTCATCAGAAATCATCATGACAACAATACTTTATTTACAATACTCCCAGCGAATCCCGAAGAGAGAGCCAGGCGTGGTACCTGACCTCCATCCCACAGGATTCCATAGGGATCAGAGTCCAGACAATTGAAGACACAGGCCAGGGGCAGGTGGAGACAATAGAGAGAATTAACGGAAAGTGTCAAGAGGGTTTCATGAGGGAGGCTGGGGGAAGAGCAATCTGGAATGGTCTATGAAGGTAGAACATGACTGAGGACCACCGGGGTGAAAAACTGGATTGGTCAGGAGCCAAATGTGTGAACTTGACCCACCTATCAAGATCAACCTTGGAAGTCTGGGGCGGGAAGTCACTTCTCAGCCCGTTTGTTACTTAATGTAATCTATAACCTGTCCAGGAAGACCAATGATGTGCTGAAGACAGCACCTGTTTCTGAGCTAGAAGGAACATGGTGCTCTTTGCAGGTCTTCCCACATTTTTGGCCCCAGGAGGCCCCAGTAGTCCCCTATTAGCCGTGTTTTCAGGGAGAACAGGATCAAAGTTAAAACCAAGGCCTGGACCTCTTCCACCGAAGACAGGGCGGCGCTTGAACCTCATACACTATCATAAACACTTGTCCACTTTCTATGAAAATGGAGAAGCCAACAATGCCCGTTCTTTCTAATAAAGATCACGGTTCAAAGTGAACAAATGTGTATGTGCTTCCTGTGGGGGAGGCAGCTCTCACTGAGAAAGGGAAGGGGAGGGAAAGGGAAAGCCAGCAGACAGAAAGATGGCACCCCCCTGGCACAGCGGCGGCCTGGCCCCACGTGTCACATGCACTGCTGCAAGGCGGGGACTTGCATGTCACCCACCCCTGTACCCGGACCCGCCCTTCCATCCATAAGCAGGTTTGGAAGGCGAGTACAAAGGGAGGGATGCTTCTTCCTCGGCTGGTGACAGGAGAGCTGGTCTAAGACACCCTTTCCACACTGTCAGCCTCTTTAGCCTCAGTCCCATCCTTCCACTCAAGTCAGAGGGACCAGGAAGAAGCCTACTCCCCTCCCCCTCAAATCTCCAGTGCTGGGTCTGTAGCTCCACAGTGACAGCTACATGAAGTTGACACCCAAAAATGAAAGGCCCACCAAGGGGGGTGTTGGCCTGACCTCAAATGCCCGTCACCCACACCCAGGAGGAGACCTTCCTGAGGGCCTGTGCTCCCGCTCCTATATTTCAAGTGGAATTGGGTGCAAATGTTCAGTATCCAAAATAAACGAGGCATCAGGCCTGCCTGTGGCATGAACTCTCTCATTAAATATAAAATAAACACAAGTAAATGGCTTTTAAATCTCACTGACAGAAGGCTGGGCAACTACTCTGAGACTCGAGAGGACACAGGATCCTCTGTTCTAACAGACATTTCCCACAAACCTGAGAAGCAGGAGCCTCTCCGCCACCAGCGGTCCTCTGCCATGTGGATGTGACCACTTGCAAAGGATTGAAAATCCAAGTTAGGCATTTGGCTTGTGCTAATGCTAAATATCTAGGAGAGTCCCCTAACCAGCCTTGGGAAGGGTCCCTAAGGATGGGACTCTCAGACTACCCATAGCTGAGTGGTCCCCTAACTCCTGTGTGAGCCTTCCCTGGGTCCCCCAGGCTCCTGCATACAGTTCCTTGTTGGACGCTGATGTTTGCCCCCATCTACCAGTAGTTCCAACTACAGCAGGTCTACTGGGGAAGGTCAGGTGACCTGACTGCTTCCATTCTCCACATCACACCGAGTGTGCAGAAGACAAAATGCAGAAGACACATACATACCTTTATCTCTGAGCTAGGCCACATTCCAGTGACTCTGACCTCTTAAAACCAAAGTGGAAATGCACAGCTTTTGAATAAAAGCTTGTTCCCCTGACAGCCCTTCAAAGACAGTTGTTTGCCAAGGGAAGCTGGTGTGAGCTGGCACGTGTAACAGACCAGCTCAGGGAAGGGGGCAGAATTACCGACTTGTACCTTCACCTACAGCTGTTTTCAAAGTCTGACCCTTGAAACTGGGTAACTTCAGATGATGAGCCAAGAAGCTAGCAAGGTGTGAAACTCGTCAAAGTCACTTCCCTTTATTTACAGTTTTGAAACATTTTTTCATGATTCAGTCAGCTCCTTAATGCAATCAAAGGAAAAAAAGGGCAAATGATACATTTCATCAGATCTTAAGAGTTATATAATTCAATCAGTAGGGAAATTAAATATTGGTTTTTAAACCAGCTGGCATGGTTTCCTTTTCTCCTTTGAAAGGTTTTCAATGGTTTATTTCAAACCACACAATCATCTTTCTCCCCATCCATGGATTTCAGCACCATTTCACCTGAATCTGGGGAGAAGCATCCTGTCACAGAGGACCAGGCAGATCCACGACATCACAGCCCCTCCGGGCGCTTTAGGAAACCCAATGCATAAGGCAGGCCAGCGGAGAACACCTGGCCAACACCAGATTCCCTCTAAACCATTTTTTCTAGCATAGAAAACTAAGACCCAACTACCAGTATTTTTCAAGTTTTCCAATAGCCCGGGCTGAGCCACCACTCAGGGCCACTAGGTGGCAGCACCTGTCTGACCGTTCTTTGTGTGACATTCCCTGAGGGACATCAAACAGCGTATCAGACATCAGACTACTCTCCTGCGCTGAAAAGTTTTGGATCATGATGGAGACAGACTTGATATTTTGTTTCATGGCAAGGAAGGGTTTGCTTGTCTTGCTTTTCTCATGTCCCATGTCAGGGTCTCATCAAGCCTGCTCTCATAAGTTGATTTTCATCTTCCCTCCCCAATTTTATTGATTTGTGGAGTTGATTTTCTACCCTGACCTTTCTGCTGTCTTGTAGCCCAGAGGCAATGCGTGCCATGAAGGGTCCATCAAATCCTCATCCACACTATCTGAAAAGCAATAGATGTATGAAAAATATATGAAAAAAAATTGTATATATGTATGAAAGATGTATGACATATGAAAAGTGAACACCTTCAATTACCTGACGGGCGGGCTCTTGGTGCCCCTTCAAAAGCAAGCCCAGGGCTCAGGAAGAAAAGCAAAATGTATTTCCAGCCTTACATGGGAAGATATTTGGCTTCCATTGCATTCCCCATGCATCGGGATAATAAAACATTCCAGTACATTCCTCTCGCTCGCCCACTCTTCCTCTTTCTCTTCTCTTTCCCTAAGGAGTGGTAAATAAGATGATGGAAGTTAATGTTCTGGTAGGTGAGTGAAGACAGAGAATTATCCCACAATCATAGTTTTATAGAGTTTTCAGAAACCTTTCTTCTCATTTAAGAAACTTCCGGAAGTTTCACTAGGTTACTTCTTTGCTTTGTGCACTGGGATCCCGGAAGCACTGAGACACGCAAGTCCGAAAGAGGCAAAAATCTTTTCTAAAGAAAAGCCTGTGGTGTCCGATCCAAAACCCTGCTCTTCAAGCGTTGGCTTCTTCAGGAGCTTCTCTCCAGGCATCAGTTCCAGGTCTATGACCCTATTTCTTGCCCAGCAGGTACACGGGGTCTCCCACTTGGATTGTTCCTGGGTTCTCCAGAACAAAATACTGTCCAAACAGAGGTGATTTTCCATATAACTTTTGCTCAGAAGGATCACACAGGCGATAGCTGCGACAGGAGAGAGATCATGATGAGTCACAGCGGACAGAAGCGAGAGCTCAAACAGCACGCGGCTGCTCCCCTGCGGCCGGGAGGGGCCACCACACAGAGCCGCCATGATGCCTGGCAGCAGGCAGCGCCCTCCCAGCCAAGTCTGTGGAACAGCGCCTCCTGGGGTTGTGCAGGGAGCTGCCTGTGCACAAGCTAGAGAAGGGGGACTGAGGGCCAACCCCCCTCATCTTTTCTCCAAGCAGTGTTTCCTGTTTCAGCATTAAGAGATCAGACACTCAGTAGGTATTATCTTCTTTTCCCCTGGATATCCTTCCTCCTGCTCCTGTCAGGAGACCACCCACCTGAGAGCTCCAGCATCATCCTTCACACCTTTCCCTCCATCTCCAGTTTAGCTGTCACATGCTGAGGGTCTTCCTGCACCACCTCATTTGCATTTGCTTACTGTTCTCCACTGTCGCCACTTGATTCAAAGAAGGCTCAGACCATTGCAAGGACTTCTTCAGCAAAGGTTCTTCCTCATTCTCCCCTCCGCCCCCTTCAGTTCATTGTGGAACATATTCCTTAGTTTTGCTCTGGTCTTGTCATTCCTAGGCTCACATTCAATTGCTCCCAAGTGCCCAAACAATAACATTCCAATTCTTTGACCCGGAGTTCAAGGCCCATGTGAAAAGGGAGGTTTGAGGCAGACCAAACCAACTTCGCCAAAAGTCCATCTTACTGCACTCCTAACTTAAAAAAAAATCTATTTACACTCTGGTTTCGCTTCAGAACATATAAATCTTTTGCTTTAAAAAAAAAAAACAAAACTCTATTTCCTGATTGACAAGAACTGTTTCCAGCTAGACTCAGCCTCTTGTGGAACTGTGCAAAGATAATTTTTGTTCTTTTTCTGCTCTCAGTAGTAACTTAGACTAGCTTGACTAAAAGCCAGTGAACTCTAAGGAACATAACCTATCACCAACACTAATTGTGAACATTCTATCCTCCCTCCCATCTTTTTCCTTTGAAGCCCCCTTAAACAAAGACCCCAGGAAGACACAAACTGAACTGATACCTGATTTTCTGACCCCAGATTTGCACATCGAAGAACCTCCCCCCAAAGAAACACTATTTTATTAGTGTAGCCTCTGTGTTTTCCTCTGTCAAACCCTCTACCTGACTTCACCTTCTCAAACCTGTCTCACTCTGCCCCTTTTATGGGTTCCACTCTGTAGTGTCCTACTGGCTCCTCAATGTCCTGTCACCCTGCTCTGCTTTTTACAGATTTATTCTGTGACTCCTGGGGGGTACTCTTGTTCCCCTCCCCATCTTTGTAAGACCCAACTCAAATGCCACCTTTCTCAGGAAGGAAGCCCAGCTCACTCTCCGCAACTGGAGTGAGGTCCCCTTTTGTTTACCCTGCCTGCCCCTTGGACATTCAGTGTCAGGGCGCATGGCTGTCTATCTGGCCTACGGTGACAGGGGGCGTCCCTGGAGAGCGGGGCTCTGTCAACCTCCCCAGCCTCCTCACCTGGACAACAGGCACTGGCATCACAGGAGTCTCATAGTGTTTGCTGAGCAGATGAATGTGCGAACAGCTTTGTAAAGAAGAAAACACCAGAACCCCTTGAAAGTGTGCACAGGAGCCGTGCGTGGGAATCATATGCTGGATGTTGCCCATCTTCCCTCCACCTGAACAGTTTTCCTTTAGTTTCCCATTTAAGTTAACTCAATTTTACATGATTTTTATAGTGAAAACATTTTATAGAAAGCACTTGTTTCATTCTACCTCATTTACTAAAAAAATTAATTGCACCAGTTAAGTTTCAATTCTGTTCTTCACATCAGAAATGATGAATGAGAAATGGCAGTGGGTGAGATGTAGCGCCCCCTTCTGGAGACCCTCATTTCTTCCCTACCCCCCCCCCCCCAGCCTGCAGACCCCATGTCGGCAGCATGGAGTCTGTGTGGGCCGTTGCCATGTGTCTGATACACATAACAGTGTTGGTTGAGCAAGAAATGAAAAAATCAGCAAATAAATGAAAACCACAAGCCACTGACCCAGGCTGCCGGCCCTGCCAAGAATATTGCCTCCCTCCCTGGTCAGAGCTCTGCAATGGCCTTGGACCTGAAAACCCAAACATCACTCCTAGCCTGCCTCTCCTCTCTGCATGCAACATTTGGGGGACTGTGTCAGTGGGAGGGTGACCTTTTCTGAATCAAAGGTGACTCTGCCCCTTTTCTGGCTTGGGATTTCTTCCTGCTCCCCAGCCCTGTAGCCCCCATGGGGTCTGGACTTTGACTCCCCCAGGGAGGGAATGTGCAGTTGGAGATCTGCACATCATACGCTGACAGTGTATAAAGGATATTGCAAACATTATCTCTCTCAACCCTCTGACAAACCTATGTGAGAATCTGTATTAGCTCAGAAGTAACCGCCATTCCCAGGGTCAGGCATCTAAGTGGTCAGGGAGTGGTCAGCACCCTGGTTTAGTTAATGATGGGGACTGGATTCTTCCCCCCAGGGTCACCCACAGTCACCTGCACACCTCCCGAGGTGACGAGCAGCCCTAAGTATAACTGAGGGGGCCAACAGCTGTTCTTCTACACGCGGGTTTAGCCTGCTCCCACCCAGCAACCACAAACACACACACTCTCTCCACCACCAGAGAAGTCAAGGGTGCGGGACCCAAAGGGGTCACCTCCCCCCCAGGCCAGCCTGGGGCGAGGGAGTGGGTTTGGACCAGAGCAGGTCTGGCCACCGTAGGCAGGTGGGCGCCCACTGTGCAGTCTAGGAAGGGAGTGGAGCAGTGAGTGGCTCTGGGCCTGCCCAGGCTGCAGGGCTTCCCTCGGGCCACTGCCTCTGCCTCCCCCAACTCTCTCCCCACATCAGCTCGGTGAGGCCTCCCTGGCCTCAAGGTCTGGGAGACTCACTCAGACCACCGGCGACCCCTGGTGAGGATGAGGCGGTATTACACAAGGCTATGGATTCCTGTGTGCATGCAGCTTTGTTCAACAGACTGTCACCCAGTACCTAGATCTTCTATCATTTTCAAAATACATAGACGTGTTGGGAGTTATTAATAAATCACAGCTTCCATCAAAAGTACCTTTCTTAGTGCATCTTCTCTTTCAATGAAAACAAAACATGCAAACGCTCTCACAAGTCATTTTGCTTCCCTTCTGCAAGTCTCCCCCGCCAGGAGGCATAGCGTGTGGGAGGTGATGTCCCTGCCGTGTGATGTCCCTGCCGCGTGGGGTGCACCTGTGAGCGCCACTCGCTGCTGACTCTGCCTGCGGGCCAGGGCCAGGCCGCGCCTCGGAGGGTCTCTTTCACCCCCGGGTCCTAGGGAGCACCTCACAGACAGCATGTGAAAGCCAGCGGGGGGCAGGAGAGGAGGGGGAGTGTTTCACTGAATGTGTCCCCCCCACCCCCCGCCCACCAGGATGGAGGGAAGTGTCAGGTCCGCAGAGGAGACTTCCATGGCCACAGCTCACACAGCCATGTCTACAGTATTTCACCATCAATTTTTTTTTTAAATCCTATTTACTGCCTGATTCTGATCCACCAGAGGAATTATTATGAGTCCAGATTTTACAGAAAAAGTAGCTTTGCGAGGCTGAGTGCTCTGTCAGTGTCACACAGGTAGCGGGTGACAGAGGCAGATAGGGAGGGGGTGTCTGTCTCCCCCACAACCTCCTACCACTATCTGCTCTGCCTTTAGTACAGCACAGCCTGACACCAGTGGCTGGTGACAGATGTCCCTATTGTCAAAATGTCCACTTGTCCAATGAAACTTGCACCTAGAAGCCCATGTGCTGTGTTCTCTCCCCTGGGCACAAAACCTGGGAGCAAGGACAGCCCTCCGCGCTCTCTACGATGCAGGATCAGCGTGGGAGGCACCTTCCCCTAAGCAAGAAAAGGGTAAGTCTGCCACTCAGCAACTGAAAACGATGAAATAGTGCCGTGTGCTTTGGGGACCATTATGGATGGGTCTTGAGGTGATGATACCGAATGAAATTAAGTCAGAAAGTGAAAAACAGTATCAGGATGCTTCTCTCATTCGTGGAGAATAAACAAGCACAGAAAACAAGCTGGCAAAACACAGCAAAGATGAGTCTCATCATCTGTGTAAACCAGTGGTTATCAGTGGGCGGGCTCTGGGGAGGCAGGTGGCAGGGGCTGGGAGCCGGGAACAGGAGCTTTGCTGGAGGGCAAGCGAGCAAAGCACGTGTGGGGAGCGAACTTCTAAACTTGTATTTTTTTGTAAACAGATGGCAAAGCAATAAAACTTTGAAAAAAAAGAAATGTTTCAAAAACTTACCTACAAAAAAGAACCTACCTATCTAACTTCAATATATAACAAACATCTCAAACTTCTTTCTTTCCTTAGAAGGGTAATTCTAGTCTCATACTCTCCCGGTAGCAGACAGACCCCACTGTCCCCACCCCCACCCCTGCAAGTCCGGTGAGGATTTTACAGACAAGCCCCCCCTACCCCTGCGTCTCCTCCTGCAGACTCAGCAGTGCCTGAGGGATTTCTCAGGCACCCTGAGCTCTGCCTGTGTGGGGGTGACTGACACCCTAGGTGGGACTTACAGCCATCTGTCCTTCGAGGACATAAATGACAATTTAAATCTCAGCGAGAGACAGGAGACACGCAGGCTGGCTGCACCGTCTCCGGGGTATTAGGACTGACCCCGTGTCTGCCTCGCTCCTCTCTGAGCTGGGTCACTTATCCTCCTTCTGTAAACACAGCCCGGGAGGGAGCGCTGAAGATCCAGACAGCTCGCCTGCAGGTCGATTAACTCTCGCAAACACAGACTTTCAAGATCCAGAGGGAGAGGGCTCCAGACACCAAGCACAGTGCTGGGGACCAGAAGAAAACAGGATATAGAAAAAGGGGTGACAGTCAAGCCCCCAATTGCTCAGGTGAGTCACTGGAGGGGGGCCCTCGGCAGGCTCCTTCCCAGGCCCCACTCTCGCAGGGACAGTGAGGCCCGGGATGCAGCAGGAAGCCGGGATCTGGCTTCTGATGGTGACGAACATGGGGCTGAGGGCAGGTGTGGTCTATCTTTGCTGCTTCTCAAAGCCGGGCTCCTCTCAGGAGTGCTGGCGACTGCCCCCACCTCTCATCAGGACAATTCTCAAACAGGCCAACAGATAACAGAATTTTACAGCAAACACCCACTGTCCGATCACATGACTCCACCCTGGACATTTGATCACAGCTTATCTCCTTTTCTTAGCACAGCGTCATCAATCAGTACGTCATTATTTTTAATGCATTTCCAAATTAGTGGCAACTTCAGCTGAGAACAAACCCCCTATTGCTCCCTGGAGTTCAAATCTGCTTTACTTCTCCTGAGGGGTAAGAGATCCAAGGGATGCTAGGTGTTCCATCATATGAGCTTTCCACAGAGAAGGTGACTAATGTTTTAAGTCTTATTTTTTTAAAGATTTATTTATACAAACTGGGGTACAGCCAGAGGCGTGGGGCGGCGAGAGGGTTCACCAGAGACAGAGTGGGGAGCAGAACAGGCAGATCAGAAACACACTGCTGAGGGGAGCAGCGGGAGAGGCAGGAGAGGTCTGCCGCACCATGTGGGATTCTCCCAGGCTGGGCGTCCAACCCGCATCGCACGCTGCCGACAGCTCCACAGCGTAGCGGTCAACCACTGCGCCACCAGGGAGGCCCCTGTTTTAAGTCTTAAGAAATACACAACATCCCACAAAAGGATGGAGTTTGCTTTAGGCTTCTCTTAGCCCCTCTTAGAATGTTCCAGCAAGTCCACACCCAATGGTGGGAGCCTGATGAACCACAGTCATTCACGCTTCACTTCAGGGGCCCTGTGAACACCCACCCCACCCCCACACCCCCCAGGGGCCCACCTTCTTCTAGTTCCCTCAGCACTTCGCTCCTGCTTGTCTCTGCACCTGGCCCTTGACTGTCAGTCACCTCCCTGGGGGGCCTGGCCCTCCTGTACGGTGCTTTGGGGGCCAAAGCCTCAGGTCTGGGGACAGCGAGCTGGCTGGCTGACAGCTCTCATTCCTAGGCCACTACTTGCCCACCAAGGAGCAAGAGTAGCTTCTGGAAGGGCAGAATCGCCAGGGAGGGATGGGTACTATTCAAAGGAAAAGAGATTGCAGCCCCCAAGAAGCCTGAGATGGTGAGAGGTGAAAGGGTGAGTTAGCCAGGGAGGATTCTAGTTCCACAAACCCCACACATCAGCTCCTCTCACATGCTCTGTCGTCGTGGTTTTTGTGTGGACGGCCACTGGGTTCACCTGGGGGCCAGGCAGCTCCCTCCTGCCCCCTCCCATAAGTGACGCCTGGGACACGTGTTGGGGCAAAAGCCCAGGGTTTCAGGGGCTGAAGACACAAGACTGACACCCCACCTGTGGCCCAGCATTCCACGTGGACGGGGGACCAATGAGGGTGAGCGATTCCAATTCAGAGTCTCAGCAACTGCTGAGTCCTCACTTTGGCCGAAAACAGAGCTGAAGTGCATGCGCCCTGAATTGTTTTAGCCACAGAAGCGCAGACCAATTGTAAAGTGTTAAAGCCCCATGTCAGTGTGTAGACCCCCCAGAACTCCATTACCGAGAGAGCACCTCCACTAACATTTTGATTCAGACTCCCCGTCTTTTATCTACTCGAGCATTGAAACGCGAGCTTAGAAACTAAATGCAAATAGACAAAAGCAAATACTGCATATGCTGTTTTGTAGTGAGCTTTTTAAGATTCAAGTTAACTATCTTCTGATGCAACTTGAAGTTATTTTCAGTATGTCTTTCACTTAAACTCTTCACGAAAATTCTAAATATAGAAGTACACCACAAAATTGTCACCAGATTCTATTTATCGAGATAGTAGCATGTTTTTCCTTTTTGCTAAAATAACACACAGCACGTTCCAGACATCTCATCCTTCACCTGAGCCTATCTCAACGTACTTCTCCAAAACAGATGGGCAACTCTCGTTATCTCCACAATTAGCACACCTAACATATTTTTGTTAGCATCTAATATTCAGTCCATAATAACTTTTCTAAAATACCCAAGCAATGTTTGTTTTTTAAATTGGTTTGTTTGGATCATGAATTTGAAATGAAAAATAAAATTATTTATGAAAGCAGACATTTGGAGACCAAAGCGCTCAGGGACTGGATCCCTTAGACGGTATGAAGATGGACTTTCACTACTTCCTCTTGGGACATTAAATTTCGGGTCCTACCTCTTCAGGGTCTCCAGTGGCTCCTTCCTGTTCATGATGCCGGTGTCCGGGTCCACGGTGGTTAAAAGGCACCTGGACATACACAGAGCGTCACACAGGGGACAAAGCAGAGGGCCCCCTCCCCTCCTCTCCCTAAAGGCATGGGAGCCTCACCTGGAACAAGCCATCACCCTCCTCAGTTCCACGTCACCAATAAGAAGTTCATCCCAGGAATCCTGGGGACAAAGCACAAAATTCAGAGCAGCACTCCCGAGCCCCAGCCTTGACACACCAGTGCAGGGACACCACCCGAGCTGACACTAACCAAGTCATGTACATCAAAGAAAACACTTTCACATCAGTCCTGAGGAACCATACACCTCCTGCCCCTCCCTGCCTTGGATACGTCAGTTCATGACCCTGAAATGAAAGGCTCCTTTTCTCGCCTGAATATCAAGGATTGAAGTCTCCTCCTTCAGGAAGCCTCCCTGATTGATCCCGAGAGTAGGTGTGAATGGTAGGGAAGGGGGGACATAGAGGGTGGGTGAAAAGGAGAGGGTATGGGGAGGGAATTACTCTAAGTTGTATTGAGTCCCTTTGTTCCCGCCTAAAGTGGATTAAGATCCTTCAATCTTGTGATTGATCTTACATCTCCCCAGGCCAGGAACAGGTGCAATGGCTTATTTCTCTGGAACTTTCACCAAGTGCTCAGCCCAGGAAGTTCTGTGGGCATTTTTCTGTAACTTCAGTCATTGAGTCCTATTTTGCAGGACAAACCTAGCAGAGGAGACAGGACATCACCTGCGAAAGTTAATAAGCAAGATTCTTCTAAAAGGCTCCAGAGAAAAAGGAAAAGCCACACAAGGACGCAGCTGCCTGTGGTTTCAACTAAAGCGACCTTATCCTGGGGACTGGAGGGACCCACCTCCAACTGCTCTGGCTGGAGAGGGTTGTGGAGAAGCTGAGACCTACAGCGGCAGGGATTTCAAGAATCACAGAGAAGGGCCAGGACTCCAGTAATCATAGAAGGGAGGACACCCGAGGTGTCAAAAGCTATTCGACTGCAGTCCTGGCCTTCTTACTCTCAGAGACGGGCCGGCTGGGCTGTCTGGGGGCTGAGGACCAACATCTGAGTTAAAATGAACCCTTTGTTCATTGTTTTTAAATATTTATTTATTTATGCATACAAGAACCAGTGGGTAGGACAAAGGTGGGGGGGGGCGGTTTGAGAGGATCCACCAGAGACAGAGTGTGGAGCAGAGCAGGAGGATCAACTGAAGTACACAGCTGAGGGGAGCAGCAGGCAAGGCAGGAGAGGTCTGCTACGCCATGTGGGAAGCTCCCTGGCCAGGGATCGAACTCATGCTGCAGTGGCTTGAACTCATGCTGTAGTGGCTCCGGACAGCTTCATAATGCTGAAACTTAACCCATGCACCACCTGGGAGGCCCCCCTTTGTTCATTTTTAAATGAAGTTCACTAGCAGAGTTCCAGACTCAGAATTTAAATACCTAAGTGTGTAGTATTCTTGACATACGTGTTGCTGATTTTTTCAAATCGTCCTACCTGGATGTTTCCTAACAGCGGGAAAGCTGAGAGCCTGTGGTTGGAGCTGCCCCAGCCTGTTCTGTGCATACTTCTCCATCAGGGGGCACTGTGGTCATAAAAACCATAGAAGTGCCCAAATGAGCGGAATTCCTGATAGGAAGTTAATGTATTTGTTCACTGAAGAAATATTTCTAGCATCCCTTTTATGTGCAATAAACACACAAAATTGAGTCACAGATACAGAAGGTAAAAATTACACCATAGGAAAGTTTCTATTTGGCACAGAGGGAGAAAAGAGAAAAACTATTCTACTTTGAGTAAACACTGTGAACCCAAAAGTGGTTAAACACTGAAGAGCCCAAGAAATTCTCCCCATAGCACATTTCATGGCATGGTAAGAACTCAAAGAGGGCCTCCCTGGTGGCGCAAGGGGTGAAGCCTTAGCCCTATCAAGCTATCACCAACCACTGCAGCACGAGTTTGATCCCTGGCCAGGGAGCTTCCCACATGGCGGAGCAGGCCTCTTCTGTCTCACCCGCTGCTCCCTTCAGCAGTGTATTTCAGTGGATCCAGCTCCCCACTCTGTCTCTGGTGAATCCTCTCACCCCACCCCCTGCACCTCTGGCCTACACCCCAGTTCTTGTATGCATAAATAAATAAAACTAAATATTAAAAAAAAAACTCAAAGAGATAAGTCAGGTATGGGGGAGGCAGACCCAGGGGACCATGGAGGAGGTAGCTCTCCAGGTCAGGGGATCAGAACAGACTTAGGGAAGAGGTAGCTTGTGATGGGGCTTTCTAAGAAGCCAGGGCTTCTGAGTAGGGCCGAGGGCCAGACTGCAGGTGACCGAGAGAGCCCCATGTGTAATTCAGTTTTCAGTCACAGCATAAAGGCTGCCAAAGCATTATGGTAAAGTGATGGAAGGATTTGAGGGGCCAAGTGGGGAATGGGATCTTTTGAGAAATGGGGGACCACTGAGGCTTTTGAGCAAGTCAACAATATAACCATTTGCCACAAGCTTGCAGAGAGGAGATCACATTGGAGATAGCCAGAGGCCATGGCGGGAGAGGGACAGCTGGGCTTTGCAAAGCCAGGAGCGACCGCTGAACTGTCCGAGGGTGGGAGCACAGAAAGGGAGCAGGTGTGGCGTGGCCGGGAGGGACATGGGAGGGAGGCAACCAGGGGACACTTTTCAGCTCCAAGTGTGGGTGAGAGTAACATGGCGCCTAAGCCCCAAATGGTGACATAAGGGGAAGACCTTGGGGGAAGTGGGGAACTGGGGTACAGAGCATGTAAGCATGAGTGTGCCTCCAACGGAAACGTTTCCAGCAGATGGTTGACAAGGGCACCCCACACTCTAGAGGGAGCGTACTGGGGGCATTTGAGAAGGACCTCCGTGGGGCAGGGGGTGGGGAAGCCGCAGGAGAGGGCAACCCCACCACGGGCGGGAGAGAAAGAAGAGGGGCCGGTGGGGAAACTTGGAAGCCCTTGCTTGAGTAAGAAGTAGGACAGACGGCAGAAGAGCAAGGGCAAACAGGACAGTGCAGCCAGGGAGAAGTGGCTTCTGGAAGTAGCACTCACAGGTGCAAAGGTCAGGGTGACCATGACAGGAAAGGGCATAGATCTAGGGGGTGGCGAGGAGAGGAGGGAGCATGGGTTTTCCTGCTTGTAGGGGTGACTGGACACACTTGAAGGTTTAAGATGTGAAGAGTCACAACACAGACAAGGACCACAATTCTTGCAGCTGGGTTGTGAGATGACCAGTGGGGGCGCATCCAGAAGCATCCGTGCAGGTCCTGATCCTCCTCCTGGCACAGGTGGCAGCCTGCTCTCTTAGCCCCAGCAGCCCCTCTGGCCTCCCGGCCTGCAGACCCACCAGAGGCAGGTTTGTACCCTGAAAATTAGATTTGGTGACCTGCTCTCATAAAACTGTGCCCAGTATAGTGTAGCCGTAACTTTGATGTACACCAGGAAACTGAAAAATTTGTCACTCACTTTACTGCAACATTATTGCAGACGCGAGGGTGCCAGCAGATGGTGCTAAGTAAATCTGAGTCAAGAACTAATCCAGCTCCTTTCAATTCTCCTTACAAGTCTCAGACCCTGGTCCTCGAGGCCAGTATCTGCGTTTGTCTCCACACAGACACCTGTTCCAAACAGATGTTCGAGAAATCGGAAAATCAGACTGTTGTGTGACACGGGGCCAATCGGAAATCATCCTTCAGCTAATCTCACCCAACAGCAAAGACTCTCATACCTTCAAGAAAATATTAAATCCAAAGAAAAGAAGACTGAGCATTACCTCTGCAAAGGCACCACATCCTGAAACTATGATATTGGGCCTGAAGTTAATTGCTTTCACTTTCTTCTCCAGCCTGGAGTTGAGATCAGCCAACGAAGCCTCAGAGAGGATCAGGAACGGGCTGGCATCTGGGTAAGCGACCTGAGAGGAAACGGAAATCGTAACTCGTATCTCCAACAGGAATTTCTCAGCAGTCATCCGAAATTTCTCAGCAGTCACCCTAACCCCCCCCCACACACACACGCACGCACGCACGCACGCACGCACTTTCTAAGTATTTCTCTAATCCTCTTTATAGAAATGCCACAGTGATTCAGAAACCTCAAGCAGCCTTGCAGATAACAGGAATTACATGGTGGAATGGAGAGAACATGGACTTCAGATCTTGGACCTGCCATCAGCCAGTGTCCTTGAGGAAGTCACCTCACTTTTCTGAGCCTTTAATTTCTCCAAAGTTTAGTGAAGTGAATGGGTTTGATGACCTTATGATGTGAGATGAAAAAAATTACATGTATTCCACAGATAGTTATTTGTTACACAACTTGCACATCAATGCCAAGTACTTCTGTTGACTATATATTTTTTAGATGTCATAGTAATTGAGCTACAAAGTGCATTGTATAGTATGTTCCTGCAAGGCACATTTTATTTAGTCTGCTATTCTGCACTTAACAGAACACACCTAGTATAGACAGAACTTTTTTTTTTTTTTAAGACTTTATTTTATTTTGATGCGGAGAAAAAGGAACTCTTCTACACTGCTGGTGGGAATGTGAACTGGTCCAGCCACTATGGAAAGCTGTATGGCGAGTCCTCAAATTGCTAAACATGGAGCTCCCATACGACCCAGCAATACCACTTTTGGGAATTTACCCAAAGGACACAAAAGCACTAATCGGAAAGGATACATGCACCCGTATGTTCATTGC
>PVIJ01021425.1:0-18522 GCA_004024925.1 Scalopus aquaticus | reverse complement strand
TATCCTTTCGGATTAGTGTTTTTGTGTCCTTTGGGTAAATTCCCAAAAGTGGGATTGCTGGGTCATATGGGAGCTCCATGTTTAGCAGTTTGAGGAATCGCCATACAGCTTTCCATAGTGGTTGGACCAGTTCACATTCCCACCAGCAGTGTAGAAGAGTTCCTTTTTCTCCACATCCTTTCCAGCATTTGTTGTTGCCGTATTTTTAATGTGTGCCATCCACTCAGGTGTGAGGTGGTATCTCATAGTGGTTTTGATTTGCATTTCCTTGATTATAAGTGATGTTGAGCAATTTTTCATGTATCTGTTGTCCATTTGCTTTTCTTCTTTGGAGAAGTGCCTTTTGAGCTCTTCTGCCCATTTTTTGACTGGGTTGTTGGCTTTATTTACTGCATTTTCTTGACCCACTCATCTGTTTTGGGGCACTCAGTTTGTTTCCATAGCTTTGCTATTGGAAATAATGCTGCAATAAACACGGAAATGCAAATTTCCTCTTGAGTTCTATTTTTTATATCCTTTGGCTAGACACTTAGGAGTGGAATTATTGGGTCAAATGATAGATACATTTTTAATCTTTGGGAAACCTCCATATTGCTTTCCATCCTGACTGGATCAGTCCACATTCCTACCAACAGTGTAAGAGGGTTCCTTTTTCTGCACATGCTCACCAGCACTTTTTTTTTCTGGTCTTATTGATATGGGCTATTCTCACTGGAGGGATGTGGTATCTCATTAGGGTTTTGATTTGTAGTTCCCTGATGATAAATGATGAACATATTTTATTTGCCTGTTTTCCAACTGTATATCTTATTTGAAGAAATGCCTATTTATCTATTTATCCCATTTTTGATTCAGTCATTTGTTTTCATACAACTCAGCCTTTGTTGAGTTGTATGAGTTCTTTGTAGAACTTGATATCAGTCCTTATCAGATGTATGGTGTACAAATATTTCTGCCATTCAATAGAGTGCCTCTTCATTTTAGTTATGGTTTCTTGCACTGTGCAGAAGCTTTTTAGTTTGATGTAGTGCCAATTGTTTCTATTCTCTTTTATTTTCCTTGCTGCTGAGAACATATCCAGGAAGATACCACTGAAGGTTACACTGTTGAGTTATTTGCCTATGTTGTTGCTATGTGTCTTATGGTTTCAGGTCTTGCTTCCCAGTCTTTTATGTATTTAGAGTTCATTTTGTGTATGGTGTGAGGTAGCAGTCTATTTTCATTCCTTTGCATGTGGTTGTTCAGTTTTCCCAACACCAATTATTGAAGAGGATTTCCTTGTTCCACTGTATATTCTTAGCTCTTTTGTCACAGATTAACTGTCTACATCCATGTTGACTTATTTCTAGATTCTTAGTTCTATTCCAATATGTATGTCTGTTTTTCTTCCAGTACCATGTTGTTTTAATTATTATGACCTTACACTATAGTTTGAAGAAAGGAAGTATGATATACCATTTTCCCTCTCTTTTGTCAATATTATACTTGACTTTTTAAAAATATTTATTTATTTATTTATTTATTTACTTGCTTACTTACTTATACAAGAACTGGGTTGTATGTCAGATATGCAGGGGCTGAGAGGATTCACCAGAGACAGAGTGGGTAACAGAACAGGAGGACTCAATGAAATACACTTCAGAGGAGAGAAGCAGAGGTCTGCTATGCCATATTGTGGGTTAGCTCCCCAGTCAGGGATCACCCAGGCCATCTCAGTGATAGCACTGAGACATAACCCCGATTCTACCAGGGAAGCCTTATCATTGGCTATTATGAGTCTTTTGTAGTTCCAAACGAATTTTGTAATGTTAGTTCCATGTCATTGAAGAATGCCATTGGAATTTTTATAGCAATTGCACTGAATATTGTTTTGGGTAGGATTGCCATTTTGACAATGTTGATTCTTCCATGAGCAGAGAATATATTTTCATTACTTTGTGTCTTCTTTTTTTATAACAAGGTCTAATAGTTTTCTCTGAATATGTCCTTCACCTCCTTTGTTAAATTTATGCTTAGGTATTTAATTCTTTTTGACAATTATAAATGGGATTGTCTTCTAAGTTTCTTCCTCTACTACTTCATTGTTGCATATAGGAAGGCAACTGACACTTTTATATTGATTTTGTAAACTCACACTTTACTGAACTGGCTTATTGTTTTAATTAATTTTTTAGTGGAATCTTTAGGGTTCTGTATGTTTATTACACTGGTCAACAAATTTTTACAAAAATCATGTTACTAAAACAAAATTAGTCATTTCCGATCAATTTGTATGTGCTCAACATGAACATGACAGTCAAATTCTAATTTTGGCTCTAGTTTTTTTGTAATCTGCAATAAATTGATATTCACATCATGAAATGCATGCCAATAGTAATAGGCCTACAGTTAATACCTGTAAAAAAATCAAGTTATAGACTGCTCCTTAGATTTCTTCGCTTGTCTCTTGTACAGCTGTTCAGGAGCATCTCTGGGGAGTGTCCAGCAGTAGTCAGCCAGCATTGTAGTGGGCCATTTTCCCTGGTATCTTTGTTCCATTGATGCGATGTCATAATGAATATGTTCTCCATGTTCATCACTAACCATACCACAGTTGTCAAGGAAGAAATCCAGATGGGAATGAAGGAAATGGATCTTTAGAGACATATTGCAGCCAAGTTTCTGATACTGCATCAGCATGTCTTCTACTTCATTTCTTCTACTTCATCATGTAGTTTTCTGTCCTAATATTCCCAAGAAAGTTTGTAGACACTGGGTCAAAAGCATTCCATGCTTGTTTCACATCACCCTATAGCAAGTGGTTGAACCATTCATCTTTGAAGATCTCTCGAATCTGAGGACCCACAAAAACTCCCTCTTTAATCTTCACTTCGCTGAGTCGAGGAAATTTTTCATGCGGGTATTAGAAAGGGGGCGTGGTCTGGTCCACAGCTTTCATGAAATTCTTCAACAAACCTAGCTAGAGTCTTGATCCTAGCAATTCTGTCTGTCCTTGGATAAGTCCTAATCACAAACCAGATCATTTAGCTCTTCCTGTGTTAGTCAGTGTGGGGTTGATGATGCACCACAGCGAAAATCTGGATCACCGCATGCTGATGGAACAGGAGAACAGGTCAGCTCACCCTTGTCCTCATCAGATGAATCAAGAGAATATTCCTCTAGAGGTTCTGGAATAGGAAGTCCCTCACCATGTTGAACTGGTCTCAATGCAGATAGAATGTTTGGGTAGACTATTCTCAACTTCTTTTGCTTCATTATTCTGCTGGAAAGAGGAAAAACCAAGCAGAAGTAACAATTTGTATGTGTATTTATGTGGTTGGTTGGCTCTCTCCACACCATGGGGACTGCAAACGGCACTGATGGTCTTTTGCCATTTAACAACTGTGAAAGCTGTGTTGTACGGGAGCACAGCATCTATGTGGGCCCCAAGGCTTGTCTTGGTCACCAACCTTGCATCCAAAGTAAAGATGATAAGCCTTCTTCACTTGAGAAGTGATACTTTTCTTCTGCTTGGCAAATGTCACTTCCCCACAAATAGAGCAGAAATTGCCCATGCTATTAATGCACTTTCGAGGCATTACTGTTCTGTATTGTGCCTAAATGGATAAAACAGTAACAGTTCTACATAATAGTAGCTTAAACTGTCTCGCACAAAGTCTGAAATATTTTCAATGCTCAACCTTTCCAACATGGATTTCTGTTAGCTTTCTGCTGACATCAGCTTACTTCAGCAGCCGCCTGGCAGTAGTATTGCATTGCATCAGAAAATGATGCAATCAATTCTGAATGATATGTGCATGTTGGTATTATGCAATGCGATGCAATATTACATCATTCTAGGCTGATTTAGGATGCTGTTGCAGTTTTACTGGATAAATTTACACAGTAAAACATATAAAATGAATTATATGAAATATCTTCAAAACGAGAGCTAATAAAAAATTTTCAGGGTTATATTCATGTTCAGCACACCAAGATACTACAGATTAGGGCCTTTTTAATTCAATAACAATCTCAATGTTGACTAGTGTTATCATTTCATCTTCAAATAATGTGCGGGGGAAAAGCTTCATTTCTTCTTTCCCAATTTGAATTCCTTTTATATCTTCCTTTTGCCTAATTGTTCTAGCGAGGACTTCCAACACTGTGTTGAATAGTAACAGTGAGAGTGGACATCCTTGTCTTGTACCAGATCTTTTGGAAAGTGTTCAGGTTTTCACCATTGAGAACTATGTTAGCTGTGGGTTTGTCATATATGACTTTTATTATTTGAGATAAATAATGATGTTCCATATCTCCTCAGTTTTTTGAGGTTTTCCTTATAAATAGATGTTGAATCTTATCAATGCTTTCTCAACATCTATTTATATGATCATAGAGTTTTTTGTTTTTCCTTTGGTGGATGTGGTGAATTATATTGATTGATTTTTGGATGTTGAACCATCTGTGTTTCCCTAGTAAACAACTGTACACTTGTTCATGGTGTGGAATTCTTTGAATTCATTGTTGTATTTGGTTTGCTAAGATTTTATTTAGCATTATTTACATCTAAGTTCTTTTGAAAAATTTGGTCTATAAAGTACTTGTGTGTGTCGTTTTTGTCTGGTTTTTGTTGTGAGGTCAATGTTCTCATAAAATATGTTTGGAAATACTCCCTCTTCCTCAGTTTTGTGGAAGAGTTTGGAAAGGTCAGGTCTTAGCTCATCTTTAAAGGTTTGGTAGAACTCACTAGTGAAGTCACCTGTTTCTGACTTTTGTTTTTAGGGAGACTTTTGATTACTGCTTCAATTTCCCTGCTTGTAATTGGTTGGTTTAGGTTTCTGTTTCTTCCCAACTCAGACAATATGGTTGCATATTTCTAAGAAGTCTTCCATCTTTCTATGTTATTCAACTTAACTAGCATACAAATGTTCATAATAATCTCTTACGATTGTCTGACTTTCTTAGATGCCTATTGTAAGTTCCTTTCATTTCTGATTCTCTTTGAGTTTTCTCCTTCTCGTCTTTGTTAGCCTAGCAGAGATTTGTCTTTTTTTCCAAAAGGACTGCCTTTTGATTTCATCGATCTTTTGAACTTTTTAAAATTAAAACTTTTTAATTCTATTTCATTTATTTCTGGTCTTATTATTTCCTTCCTTCTACTGAATTTTTGTTTTGCTTATTCTTAGCTTTCTAGTTCCTTGAGATGAGAAATAAGTCTATTTATTGGACCTCTTTCTTGTTTCTTGATGTGAACCTGTATTGCTATGTTCTTCACTCTTGGTACTGCCTTTGTTGTGTCCCAGCCATTCTGGAAAGTGTGTCCTCATTATCCTTTGTCTCAAGGGTTTTTTTAATTTCCTCTTTGATTTCCTCACTAACGTGATAGTCATTTAAGTAGTGTGCTGTTCAGCCTCCACACATTACAGGTTTTTCTACCTTTCTTTTTGTGGTTGACTTCTGGTTTGATAACAGAGAAGATGGTTCATATTATTTCTGACTTCATGAATGTGTTGATATTTGTCTCATAACCCAAAAAGTAGTTAATCCTGGAAAATGTCTCATGTACACTTAAGAATAATGTGTTTTCACCTTTGGGGGTGCAGTGTCCTATAGATATCTATGAAAGCTATGTGGTATAATTCTCTCTTTAAGGCTATTTCATTCTGGCATGTTAGTTGATGCAAGTGGGGTGTTGACTCCCCTATTACTACTATTTTCTTCCCCAATGTCAGTTTTCAGGTTTGATAGCAATTGCCTTATGTATACTGATGAATGCTGTGTTTCTTGATGTGTTATTCCCTTGATTATCATATACTGTTCATTCCTGTATCTTGTTACTTTTCTTAACTGGGAATCTATTTTATCTGACATAGGTGTGACTGTACCTATCTTCGATTTGTTTCTAGGATTGTTTTCTTTCTTTTAAAAAAAAACCTCATTTTTATGTGAATTTAGGTGGTTTGTGCATGTAAGTATAGAATTGGTATGTTCATAATCCAGTGGCCTCACAGTGGCACTTTATATCCCTAATTATGTTTATTTAGCCTTAAAAGTATTTCCTATAACACTATTACTAGTTAAATATTTTCCTTGTACTACAGTTTACATTGTGTGTATGAGATTTGGTTTTTGTGTTTTTTTAAATATATAGAATATGACACTCTCTTTACAATCTTTTTATTTATATTTTTATTAATTTTTTTCTTCATTATTATATTCCTTGTAGTGTTCCCACCACCTTTAGAATTTTTTTCTAATGGTTAACTCTGAATCTATGTTTATCTTTGGAGTTCAGCTGTATTCCATGGAAACAGCAGCAATTTGGATTCTATTTTTTTATCCAACCACTCTGTATTTTTAATTGGTGAATTCAGTACATTTACAGTGATTATTGATAGAGGAATGTCCGCTATTTGATATTTTGTCCTTAATTTTTTGATTCTATCTATTTCCTTGTCCAGTTCTTTGTGGATGTTCTTTCTCTGATTTAGATATGATCTCTGTAAGGCCCAGCGATAGAAGAGGCAAGGAAGCAGAGGGAATGTAAGATAAAGAGGCCTTTATTAGCAACTCCCAGTCGAGGTTCACAGATCCCAGGCGGGGGTCTGTGTAGTCCCACCCAGCAATCAGGGGGCCGGTTTTTATACTGGGTGAAAGCATTCCAAAGGTGGGGGCAACTCCATTTGGAGCTGGTGGCCTTGCAGGTGCATTCGGGCTGAGGCGGCCTGTCTGGGTAGTGGGGACATGAGTTTCTTTCCAAGGTCACACATCTTCACCGAGATTCTTCACAGCGCCCTTAGGGTTGGGGAGGGCCGGGTTAAGCCTAATAATCTCCTTTCAGCATTTCTTGGAAGGGGTGTCAATGTTTTCAAACTCTTTCAACTTCTGTTTGTCTGAGAAGGTCCTTACTTCTCCCTATACCTAAAGAAAAGCCTTGCAGGGTAGAATATTCCTGACTGGCAGTTTTTATCTTTTAGTATTTTGATCATATCATTCCATTCTCTACTTGTATGTATAGTTTCTTCAGACAAGGCAGATGTAAGATTGATCAGGATACCTTTAGAGGTTATCTGCTTCTTCTCCTTAGCCAGCTTCAGTAGTCTTTCTTTGTCTTGAATTCTTAGAAGGTTTGTTACTATGTGTCTTGCTATAGGTCTGATTTTGTTTAGATAATCTTGTGTTCTTTTAGCCTCATGACCTTTGTCTCCAAAGGGAGACAGCAAACAGATCAGAACACACAACCACAATTCTTTGAGAATAAAGTTCATATTTCCCACTCTCTGGCATTAGTCCATTTGCACCAGGAATGCAGGTCACCCTTTCCACAACCTCCTCAGTCTAGGGCGGTGGAGTATGGTAGTTGGGTAAGTAAACATGCCACAATTCTCTCTTACTGAAACGTAGCAGTTTTTCCTCCATTAAGCACTCCTCTGGTTGTTACAGAGATTGAAAAATTATATCCTCACAGTCTTTGCCAGGTTAATGGTAGTTTTAATGGAGGAATTAATTTTTGGAAATCCTTACTCCATTTTCAGTGAAATCAGTACTTGTGATGATAATTGACAATGATAATGATATATTTAATATGAAAGAATTAAATTTAATATTTAAATTAATGTCTCAATTTAATATTTAATACTTATTCGGTGTGTGTATACACTTACATAGTATGCACACAAAGAATTAGTATTTATGGTGCTCTTCAGTTCTTATTATCACCCACTATAATTTCCTTTTGCTTGAAAGACTATTTATTGTACTGATTCTCACACTCGAGCCCGTTAAGGAAATTATTATAAAATATCAATTGTAGCCAAGTGTTTCTTCAACCACAGAAGTCAGTCAGCCTAGGAAAAACAAACCTTTTGTAGTCCCTGCCATGACAGCCATTTTGCCTCTGATTCATAAAGTGCATGGGGAAACTCTGTGGTACTGGCACCGGCAATGTCATTTGAATACCAGTGGCCAAAAAATAAAGTTTAATCAGAGACTCCAGAAACATGTTTAGTGTGAAAGTAAGGAGGATATTCCTGAAACACCACTGGAGACCAGATTGTGGTCATCTCCAAGGAAAACCAAAGTGAAGACCAAGAGGAGATATTCAGGCAAGTCATAGTTTGAATGAGAGAGAACCAGAGGCAAATATAGTTCAAGTGATCACTCTGGCCCAGGAAGCCATGTTGGCATCATGGGCAAGAATTGCTGCAAGAGCCACTCAACCTAAAACTAAGAATTCATGTCAGAGTGTCATAGTCCTACTTATGCTGAAACCTTTCTGCCTCAGCCTCTGGTGTGTTGTCTATGGAAGACCTCTTTCTGCAGATAGAAATGGTGGGTTCACCTTCAATTCCAGGCAGGTCACACGTGGGTGCTTAACACTTCCAGGAGGATGATCTCTCTCTTCCTGTTACCGGCCTGCACTTTCTCATACCCAGACCTAGAAGACAACATTTTATGTTAAGAGGAATAAGATGATCTTAAGAGGATAAGATTATTTGCAAGGGGAAGAAGTAAGTTGGTTTGCACACACCAATACCGTTTTTTTGATTGGACCATGTCTTAATAAAGAATACGTGGTGGAGAGTCACAGCTAAGTTCACTTACTTCCTAATGACAGTAGTGCTTTGTCCTAGTCATCTTCAGTGTTTCTTGATGCTTTGGGTTATGGATATGAATGCCCGGATTCTACACTTTGGTTTTGTCAAGATATGACTGCTGCTACTCCAAGTATAGAGCTATTAGAATACAGCTTGGCTTTGTTTTTATTAATGGATTTTATAAATTTTAAAAGTTAGTTTGTTTCCATAACTTGGCTATTATAAATAGTGCTAGAGTGAACATAGGAGTGCAAATATATCATCAAATTGGTGGTTTGTATTCTTTGGCTAGACATCTAGAAATGGAATTGCTGGGTATGTTGAATATGTATTCTTAATATTTTGAGGAATAGCCATACTGTTTTTACACAGAGATTAGACCAGTCTAAATTTGCACCAAGTGAACAAGGATTACTTTTTTTCCACATCCTGAGCAACATTTGTTATTTCTGGTGGTTTTTTTTTTTTTTAATATGGGCCATTCTCACAGGTGTGAGATGGTATCTTATTGTGGTTTGATTTGTATTTCCTTGATGATAAGTGATGCTAAACATATTTTCATGTGCCTATGGCCATATGCAGGTTTTCTTCGGAGAAGTATCTGTTTACCTCTTCTGCCACATTTTCATTGGGGTATTTGTTTCCTTTTTGTTGAGTTGTGTGTGTAAATCTTTGTAGATCTTTTATTAGCCCCTTGTCAGATGTACGATGTGTAGATATTGCTTTTGGTATATATTAAGTGTGATGTCTTCTCGTTCTAACAATAGTTTGTCTGTGCAAACACTTTTTAGTTTGATGTAGTACCATTCATTTATGTTTGCTTTTGAGTTTGCTTTTGTTGTTGTTCTTGCCCTTGAAGTGAGTCCCCAAAGATATCACTGCTGTCATGTTGTGTTTTGCCTTTATTTTCGTTTACACATTTATGGTTTCCAGTCTTACATCAAAGTGATTAACCTATATTGAGTTAGTTTTTGTGTGTGGTATGAGAGAGTGGTCTTATATCATTATTCTGCATGTGAGACTGTCCAGTTTTCCCAGCACCATTTTTTTCCAGAGAATTTCCTTTCTCCAGTGTATACTCTTGGTTCCTTTGTCAAAGATTAACTGTGTGGATTTATTTCTGTGCTCTCAATTATATTCAATTAGTCTGTGTATCTATTTTTATTCCAGTATCATATTGTTCTTATTATGATACCCTGTAGTATAGTTTGAAGTAGTATAGTTTGAGTGTGGCATTTCCGTTCCATTTCCTTTGTTGTCAAGATGGCTTTGGCTATTTGGGGTCTTTTATGGTTCTATATAAATGTCAGTAAAGTTTATTTCTTTTTTTTAATTTATTTTTTATTTATATTCTTTACATTATTCCCCATAGTTTTCCCACCACCAAATCACCCATGAATCATTACCACATTCCTTTGTGCTCTTTTCCTCGCCCTCCCTTGTAGAATGTCTCTTATTTATGGATATCTGCTACTTTTTGTTTTTGTTTTGTGTGTTATTTTCTCCTTTTTGTGTGTTATTTGGCTCCCCTATAATCCTCCTATAAATGAAACCATTCGATATTTTTCTTTTTCTTTCTGGCTTATTTCGCTGAGCATGATCCCGTCTAGCTTGATTCATGTTGCTGCAAATTGCGTCTGTTTATCTCATTTGTTTGCTGAATAGCATTCCATTGTGTATATGTACCACATCTTCTTGATCCAGTCATCAATCTGGGGGCATTTGGGTTGTTTCCATATCTATTTGGGTTGTTTACCATATACAATAAAGTTTGTTTTCTTTCTTTGAAGAATTCCATTGAAATTTTAATAGGGATTGTATTGAACCTTTATATCGCCTTAAGTAAGATGGACATTTGACAATATAATTCTTCCAGTCCATGGGAATGGAATAGCTTTCTTTTCCCTTTTGACTTCTTCTCTTTCTCTTAACAATGTCTTAAGTTTTCATTGAATAGTTCCTTCATTTCCTTTATTTTTTTTTCTAGGTACTTAATACTTTTGATGCAATTGTAATGGGATTGTTTTCTTGATTTCTATCTCTTTTAGTTCATTAATTGCCTCATGGAATGCCACAGACTTCTGTATATTCATTTTGTAGCCTGCCCCTTTACTACAATGATTTGTTGTTTCTTAATAGTTTTATTTTTTTAATGGAATCCTAGAATTTTCTATGTGTAATACTATGTCATCTCCAAACAGTGATAGTTTTACTTCTTTTCTATTTGGATTCCTCTTATAGCTTTCTCTTGCCTAATTGCCCTGGCTAGAACTTTCAATACTATTTTGATCAGTAATGGTGAGAGAGGAAATCTTTGTCATCTATCTGATCTTAACAGAAAAGCTTTCAGTTTCTCACCATTGAGTGTGATGTTAGCTGTAGATTTGGCATATATGACCTTTATTATGTTGATGCATGTTCCTTCTTTCCACATTTTACTAAGAGTTTTTATCATAAATCGATGCTGAATCTTGTCAAATGTCTTTTCTGCATCTATTAATATGATCATATATTTTTGTCTCCTTTTGTTGATATGGTGAATTACATTGATTGTTTGTCATTATTGAACCATCCATGCATCCCTGGAATAAATCCCACCTGGTGTGATTCTTTTAAAGTCTTGTTGAATTTGGTTTGCTAAGAGTTTGTTGAGTCTATTTTTGCATTTGTGTTCATCAGGTATTGTGTCTGTAATTTTCTTTTATGTTATACTCTTGTTTAATTTTGGTATCACAGCAATGTTGGCCTCATAGAATGTGCTTGGGACCATCCCTCCTCCTCAGTTTTGTAGAAGAGTTTGAAAAGGACTGTATTAGTTCCCCTTTCAAGGTTTGGTAGAAGTCACTAGTAAAATGACTTGCCTTGGGCCTTTATTTTTTGGGAGACATTTAATTGCTGTTTCAATTTCATTGCTTATTAGTGGCTTGTGGAAGTTTCTTTTTTTCTTGATTTAGTCTTGGAAGGTTGCATGCTTCTAAGAATCTGTCCATTTCTTCCATTTTTCCATTATGTTGGGAATAAACATTATAGTAGTCTCTTATGATCCTCTGTATTTCTTAGGTGGCTATTACAACTTCTCTTTCATTTCTGTGGCTAAATATTATAGGTTCTCCCTTTTTTCTTTGTAAGCCTAGCTAGGGTTTGGTCTTTTTTTTTTTTTTTGAAGAACCATCTTTTGGCTCAGTCGATGTTTCAACTGTCTTTTTTACTTCTGTTTCATTTATTTCCACTCTAATTTCTATTATTTTCTTCTATTACTTTTTGTTTTCATATGCTCCTTGTCTAGCTCCTTAAGGTATGATTTAGAGTATTTATTTGAGCTCATCTTTTGTTTCTTGATTTGGGCCTCTTTGCTATATACATCCCTTAGTACTGCTTTTGTTGTGTCCCCTATAATCTAGTAGGTTATGTCTTCATTTTTCACTTGCCTCCAGGTATTTTCAGTTTTTTTCTTTTACTGCCTCATTAACCCAGTGGTAGGTAATTCAGTAATCTATAGTATATACTGATTTATATGGTTTTACTTTTTTGTTAATATGATAAATTACAGTAATGAATTTTCAAATGTTAAAACATCTCTTTTTATTCCTGAAAAAGTCCCAAATTATAAGTATTATCTTCAGTATATTTTCAATATGATTTTTAATTTTTTTTAATGTAGTACTTTTTCGAACATTGTTGTTAATTGTTGGAAAATAGATGATTTCTCTCCTCAAGTGCAATCACTGTAGTTCTCCCACCACCAAAACACCCATAATCCAACACCATAGTCCCTTGTGCTCTTCCCTCCACAATGCTTTAACCACCCTCCTTCTGGATGCCTCATATCTATATTCAACTTTCAAGGTTCATTTTTGTCTTACTCATTGATTGGTTTTTCTATATTCCACATATAGGTAAAATCATCTGATATTTATCTTTTCCCTTCTGTCTTGTTTTGCTTAGCCTCAACCCTTCCAGCTCTATCCATGTATTGCAAATGGCATGAGTTTATCTTTTTTCATCACGAGCAGTATGCTATTGTGTATATATTCCACATCTTCTGATTCTTTTAAAATGTTCTGCAGCATTTGGTTGCTTCCATATCTTGGCTGTTGTAAATAGTACTACTATAAAAATAGGAGTGCAGATTTCCTTTCTTCTCTATATTTTAGGTTTCAGGTCTTATATTCAGGTTTTTATTCATTTTGAGTTGGTTTTTGTGTATGGTGTGAGATAGTACTCTAGCTTCATTCTTTTGCAAGTAGCAGTCCAGTTTTCCCAGCACCATTTATTGAACAAAACTCTACCTGTTCCATTGCATATATTTCCTTTTTTGTCAAAGATTAGTTTGTGATAAATATGTTTGTTTGTTTTTGGATTTTCTATTTGATTCCATGTGTCTGTGTGTCTATTTTTGTTCCAGTACCATACTGTTTTAATTATTATGGCTTTGTAGTATAGTTTGAAATCAGGGAGTGTGAAACCACCATTCTCCTGCTTTTTAGCCAGGAGAGTTTTAGCTATTCAAGGTTTTGTTGTGGTTCCATAAGAATTGCATCAATATTTGTTAATACTTCTTTGAAGAATATCATTGAAATTTTAATTGGAATATCATTGAATCTGTAAATTGCTTTTGTTAGGATGGGCTCGTTCATAATGTTAATTCTTCTAATCCATGAGCAGGGGCTGTGTTTCCATTTCTTTGTATCTTCTTCTGTTTCTTTTAACAGTGTCTTATCATTTTCTTTGTACAGGTCCTTCAACCTTGTTAAGTTTATTCCCAAGTATTTGATTTTTTTTTTGTTTCAATTATAAAGGGATGGTTTTCTTAATTTCTTCTTCTTCAGATTGATTGTTTGCATATAGCAAGGCTACTGATTTTTGTGTTAATTTTATATCATGCTACTTTACTAAACTGGTCTATAATTTTGATTAGTTTTTCTATGGAGTTTTTAGGATTTTCTATATATTATGATATCGTCTGCAAATAGTGACAGTTTTACTTAAAAAGAGGAATTTTAAAGCAGTTTTGCAATGACAATAAATAGAAAGCAGAATTTAAATAAAGTTAACTTAAAAATTTTAAAAATGTATTGAAATGCCCAGCCATGATATTTTTCTATATTTCCTGAAAATATCCAATGTATTTTTAACCCCAATTCTGTAGAATCTCCCCAAATCATATCCAAAGCTCAAATCCTACCTAATGTCATCATGCTAAGATCTTTCATGGTCCCTGATGGTGTTGTTCTCCCTCCTGCAACCAGTAATGAATCAGCTTGTTTGCCTACAGGGGCTCCAACTGATGTTTTGGGAAAGAAAACTGACTCATATTCCTCTTTTGTCATCAAAAATGTCTGTCTTTAGTTTATTCCTGGGTTTTTATTTATATCTTTGTAAGTTTGTGATTACTCTGAGAAGTTTTACATTTTTCTTTATGGTTTTCTTAGGATCATGCTTAAAGAATTCTTCATTCCACAACTATAATAATTTTATGTTCATTTTCATCTAGGTAGAGATAAAGAGGAGAACGGGTGAAACAAGCAGGCAGGAAGAGCTGCCCCTTTGATAGGGTAGGTTTGCTAAGAGAGAGCCCTGCATGGTGCAGGCAGGCAGGCAGTCCTGAAGAGAGCAGAGGGACAGAGTGGTAAAAAAGGGGCACCTGCATAGGCACAGATGGGCAAAGGGACAGCTGCCCTGAGCCACCACAGAGACTGCACTGATGTAGTCTTCTTTACTGTGAGAGGGGCTTGTTCCCTCCAAGAGTGATTCGTTTGATGTTAATCTAGGATTGGAAAAGGAAATGGGCTCAATCTCCATATCTTCACTTTCTGCTCAGCAATAGGCACTGGTGCCTAAGGATTCCCCTCCATCAGTTATATTCCAGCAGTGTGTGTGGGCTCTCAGCTTTCTCCCTCCAGGAAATGGTGAGATAATCATTAGTCAGGATCTAATTTTTATCTATCAGGGTGCTTCATCTTAGTACAATGGGGCAAATTGTTTGGCCAAGGCTCGCCATTCCATGATTTAGTCCACCTGTTCAAACAGGACTGGGCCAACTCCTCCTACTGCCCACAATTTCTTTTCTCTTGGCTGTCTCACACTGAGATGAAAGTAGTAAGAATGGAGATTATTCTATCAACTGAGTAGTAGTGAAACGAGATACCCATGATGTAAGCCACAGGGGAAAACAGGTTCCCCCGCCCCGCCCCAGCCTGAGTGGCAGGGGTGCTGGCTGTGTTGGTGGTGCTGGTCCCAGCACTCACAGACTGTGGGCAGCCTGCACAGGCACCTCTGAGAGCAGCAAACAGAAAAGAGAGTTTCCCAGCCCGCTGCCCACGTGTGCTGCCTGTGGGCCAGCAGGCCCAGCCCACCTGTGGCAGAGGCAGCAGACTGAAGTGGTTCCCTGGTCCTGTCATCCCAGAGCAAGCAGCCCTGGTGCTCTGCCAACAGAGACAACCCTGAGCTCTGTGGTCCGTGGCCCAGGGGCACTTGGAGGCCAACTGGAACCCACTGGGGCAGTTCTGGTGCTGCTGATCCCTAGAGATGCTGGCAGAGAGACCCGCAGATGCCAGTCAACATGGCAGGCTCCCAGCAGAGCCCACCCTGGGCAGCTGGGACCGTTATGCCCCTGCTGTTGCAGGCTCCTGGCCCCTTGCATTGTTACACCAGCCCATTGAAGGGGCACTGGGTGCAGAGAGCCTCAGGCCCCAGTTGGCCACTCCAGCCCATAATCCTGCCCTTGCGGATGTTGAGTCTGTGCAGGTGCCCGGTTTTTTCCTTTTAAATCTGGCACTCCGGTCATAAGTGGACCAATCAGGCAATGGACCAACCAGGTTTGAGCTCAGTTTCACTCATGGCGGTCACTTAATCAGATAAACCTCTTGTTGTTGAACCTGAGCCTGAGTGGTCGGGCAATTGAGCACAAGCTAAAAGCTCATTGACAGTGACCTGTCCCCCACCTTGGCACTGTCCTGGCACTGTTTTGGCACTGTTGTTAGTACCATTATAGTAGTTATTCTTCACCACTCCCAGACTTGTAGAAATAAAAACCTATGTCAGTTTCAGTTCAAAATGTCCTGGTTGACCAGCAATCAAAAAACATAAACTTATGCCATTCACAGCAACATGGATGGAGCTGGAAGGGATTTTGCTCAGTGAAATAAGTCAGAAAGAAAAAGAAAAATATGGGATTGTTTCACTTATAGGAGGAACATCGGGAAATCATACAAGGGATCAGGAAGAAAAAATACAAAACTAGCAAACTATAAATTGGTGACATTCAGCAAGGGAGAGGGAGGAAGCAAAATGAGGGAGGGAAGAGCACAAGAGTCTCTGAGAGTTCACGGTCATTGTGGTAATTTTATAGGGAAAACACCTGAGAGGAGAAACCAAATGTACCAATGAACAATGATATGAAAAATATATAAATAAAAACATTAAACTTTTAAAAAGTCCTGGTTGAATCACTAAAAATTACTTTCCTTATGTCATCATTCTCAAATACATATTTTAATAATATCTGATATGATGACACGAATGTACATAAATAGCACTTTTGCTACATTCCAAAGTACAGGCTCCGCGGAAAATATTTACATGACATGAATTAACCTCTTTTTTTTTAGGCTCTCTCATCTTTACTTGAAGGAATGAATTACTAAAATTATGGTTATTTGGACTTGGTTAGTTGGCAGACATTTTCTTGAAATGAATGTGAGTGTGTTCCTTTAAGAAAATCAATTGGGGGCCTCCCCGGTGTCGCAGCGGTTAAGCACTGCGCTGTGGAGCTGTCGGCAGCGGTGACATGTGTTCGACGTCCGGCCAGGGAGAATCCCACATGGCGCGGCAGACCTCTCCTGCCTCGCCTGCTGCTCCCCTCAGCAGTGTATTTCTGATCTGCCTGTTCTGCTCCCTGCTCTGGCTCTGGTGAACCCTCTCGCCGCCCCACGCCTCTGGCCTGTACCCCAGCTTGTATGTAAAAATAAAAAATAAACCTTTAAAAAAAAAAAAAGAAAATCAATTGGGGCCTCCCAGGCAGTCCAACAGATTAAGTCTCAGCACTGTGAAGCTATCCACAGCCACTGCAGCAGGAGTTCAATATCCAGTCAGGGATTTTGCCGCCTGGCACAGCAGACCACCCTGCCGTGCCTGCTGCTCCCCTCAGCAGTGGATTTCAGTAGATCCACCGGTGTTGTGCTTCCCACTCTGACTCTGGTGAATCCTCTCACTACCCCCACACCTCTGGCCTACTCCCCAGTTGTTGTATGCATAAATAAATAAATCTTTTAAAAAAAGAAATAGAAAATCAACTAACAGTAATTTTGGATTGATAGAATATAAAATTCAGGGCCTCCCCGGTGGCGCAGCGGTTGAGCGCTGCGCTGTGGAGCTGTCGGCAGCGGCGACGCGAGTTCGACGCCCAGCCGGGGAGAATCCCACATGGTGGGGCAGACCTCTCCTGCCTCGCCCGCTGCTCCCCTCAGCAGTGTATTTCTGATCTGCCTGTTCTGCTACCCACTCTGTCTCTGGTGAACCCTCTCGCCACCCCACGCCTCTGGCCTGTACCCCAGCTTGTATGTAAAAAAAAATAAATTAAAAAAAAAAGAATATAAAATCCAAAGAAAACCAGAATTATGGAAAATTGTGTCCAATCAGTATAAACCTGACAACTTATAGTAATGATTAGCTTTTCTTTTGTAATTTGTGTTTAAAAAAAAAGAATATGACTGATAATTCGATTCCACTGTAATTAACACTG
This sequence comes from Scalopus aquaticus, assembly GCA_004024925.1. Classification (NCBI taxonomy): domain Eukaryota; kingdom Metazoa; phylum Chordata; class Mammalia; order Eulipotyphla; family Talpidae; genus Scalopus; species Scalopus aquaticus. Next base: position 1,200 of record PVIJ01021425.1, on the reverse strand, counting down.
AAGGTCATATAAAATAATGAAACAAAGCATTAGTTTTAAAAATCAAAAAACAGAAAAGACAATCATCAAGCAAGAGAGGCCTATGGTATTAATATGACAGAATGTGAAATAATTGATGGCATTGTTTCAGTTTTCACCTTGCAAATAACTTTGAGAAACTACCACTCTTATAGTTTTATTTTAGTATCAAAGTAATATTCATAATTACCAATAAAAGTTATTAAAATACTACTCCATATTTCTGTGAGGCTGTATATTTTTTTCATAGACTTCAACCAAAACAATTGATTAAATGAAGAAAAAAATATGAAGATCTAAGGTCTATGATACAGACAAGAAAGACACTTTAAAAATATAAAATATAAAAGATCCACTCTTTATTCTGCTTATTTTCAGAAATACCTATTTTTCATAAAAGCACTTTGTGTTAATATGCAATAGACTGTTAATATTATTCTTATTTTAAGAATAACATAGTTAAAAATAGTTTTATTCCTAATATGGTAAATATTGACAGCTGTAACTCATATAAATAAAATAATACTGTGATCTTTGCTAATTCATAACACTGTACACAGACCCTGAAAAGAAAATGAAAATCACTGACTCAGTCCCTGGGCCTGGACTCAGGGAGACAGTGTGAGGAAGGTGTTGGTGCCCAGAGGAGGAAACAAAGTGAAGTCCCCAGCCCTCAGATGTGGTTCTCAGGGTCTCAGTCCTGAGTGGGATGTCTGGGGTGGGGACTGTTACTCTTGGGGATTCCCCATCTCCCAGCCATGTCACTTCTCCCTCTCACCACACGTGCTGGGTCCTCCTGCCTGGGCAGAGCTACTCATCCCTCGGTCTCACTTCCTATTGCACTGAGGGTTTCTGGAGAAGCCAGTCAGCATCACTGAGGCGCCACCTATCAATCTGGAACATATTCTCCCCAGACAGGGAGGATGCAGGTCATGAGGCCCCCAGCCCTCCTGCTGCTGCTCTCAAGGGGGATCCTGGCTCTGACTGAGACCTGGGCTGGTGAGTGGGGGAGAGGGGGAAGGGGCAGAGAAGGGGAGAGGGATTCCTGGAAACAAGCAATTCCTACTTAGCCAGCCCTGGCCTGGTCCCTTTCTGTCCCTCCCAGCCTCCCACAGTCTTCTTGCCCCCTTGAGTCTCAGCCCTTCTGAACCTGAAGACCCTTTTCAATCTCACCAGCCCCTT